>JABCKT010000260.1:0-25312 GCA_018858115.1 Tephrocybe rancida
TCAGTCCTCGGACCTCGAAACTGGAAACTGGCATCTCCAACCAGGAACGCGAATAAATTTCGATAACTAATGTCATACACAAGTCCTCCGGTGGTCGTGAGCTCGAGGAGGCTGTTCGGAAGAAAGGAAAGGCATAGTCGTGACATTAGGTCACGAGAAAAGCGTGATTGATACTCCGACTCCAATTTGCAGTTCCGACTCCCGAGTTCTCTCATCCTGATCCGCCAAGTCTCATTCCACCATCAACGATTGGACCAGCCCGTGGAGATCAAGAAACTAGCTGTACTCCTACAATTCAGCCAGGAATGTAATAGGATATGGACCATCCAGTCTCTTCACAGACAAATTCGTCGGATTACTTTGAGGAAGATGATTCAGCTTTCCTCGATGCCCTTGCGACAACTTTCTTGCCAGGGGATGTCTCTATGGAAGTTGAACCAGGATACAGTGGCCCAGACGACAGCCAGGAACTCGAACCGCCACCAGCATCGCAACCTGCGCTCAAACGTGCACGTCTTGAGGCCTATGAAGAAAGGGACCGACAAGGACAGTCCAAGGCCACTGTAGATGACGACACGTATGGACAAGCACACTTTGGGGACTTTGGAGAGTATATGCGCCGCAAACGAGCCAAGCTCCAAATCCAGAATGCAGACATAGAGCCTGAAAGTGGCAACAAGAGTGACCTTTTCGCAGGCTTGGCAATATACGTGAGTGGTTCGTGCGTTTTCTGGTTGATTATAGTTGAATATGCAGTAGATCAATGGCTATACCCAACCGTCTGTCCAAGATCTCCGAAAGCTAATTGTCAAATATGGTGGTGTGTTTCGACCCTACCTTGACAAGAAATCCATAGTGTGAGTGATTCCTTGGTTTTCGACTCACCGACTCATTCATTTGTCTCTAGGACACACATCATCACATGTTCACTGACGGGGGCTAAAATGCGTGAATTCAAGCATATGAAAGTTGCCCGGCCTGAATGGCTTGTGGAAAGCGCAGAGAAAGGGGTGCTACTACCATGGCGCGATTTCATCTTTTCTCAAACCGAAAGATCAGAGAACACCCAGGGGTCGAGGATCAAGCAAGCAGAACTCCTCAATACGTCTATGTCATCCTCCATGGTAACCTCGACCTGGAGAGATTCCAGTTCGCCTCCCGTAACACCCATAAAGCAGAAGGCGCTGGACTACGCAGGGGTGGTTACCCCAGTCAACAAGAAGCCCTCACCTCCTTCACCACCTAGGAAGGCTATTGGCAATGTCCCACGTTCGCCCAAGCTATTGCCTCTCAACAAACGGCCAGGGGATGTGGACCTTCATCCACCACTTAAGGAGCTGCAGCATCCCGCTGCACATCCGTCCAAGCCAACTTCACATAATGGGGGTGGACAGGGAGTTGAGGTTGCCTTTGAGCCTCAGGGACGGGAAGCCGGCGCTAAGAAAGAAGTTCCCAGTTATGCTGGTCATAAATCGAATCTGCACGCTGAGCGTGTGATGGCCAATCCAGAGTGGCGGAATGCACATACATCGGTTTCGGCGGACTTCATCGAGGGCTATTACAAGAACTCGAGGCTGCACCATCTGTCCACCTGGAAGGCCGAACTCAAAGGCCTTGTTCAAGAGGCACAGGAACGAGCCGAATCCACCGGCGCAGCTGGGCTCGTGGGTTGCATCGACTCCGAATTGGACAAGCAATCCACTGGCGTCAGTATGAGGGGCGCTGAGCTGGTGATAAAATCGCCTGGGAAGGACAAAGGGAAGGGAAAAGAAAAAGCGATTGATGATCGTGTCATAATGCACTGTGACTTCGACGCCTTTTTCGTTTCCGCAGGCTTGACTACGAGGCCACAGCTGAAGGGGAAACCAGTTGTCGTATGTCACTCACAGGGTGCACAGGGGGGAACGTCCAGTACGAGTGAGATTGCGAGTGCTAGTTATGAAGCGAGGGACTTTGGTATCAAGAACGGGATGAGGTACCTGATATATTATATCATTTGAACCTGTCTGACCCTTTCTTCAGCCTTAAGCAAGCCAGAGAACTTTGCCCCGGCATCATCACCATCCCCTATGAGTTCGAAAGGTGAGACGGTCCTTGTGGTATCTTAGTATTCGTTGCTTATATTGTGCCAGATACAAACAGCTGTCCTTGAAGTTCTATACGATTCTGATGGGCCATGCAGACGACCTTCAAGCCGTCTCTGTCGATGAGGCTCTGATAGACGTGACCAGTGTCGTCCTTCAGCTCCGTTCCAGAAGCTCACAGGCACCCGATTCGGTCGATCCAGCGAAAGATTTTGCTGAAATTATTCGAGCCCAAGTTCGGAAAGCCACTGGATGCGAAGGTGTGGATCTATTCCTAGACCTTTGATCCGAACGCTCATATATATATATATTCAGTAAGCATTGGCATTTCTTACAATATACTCTTGGCTCGTTTAGCAACTCGCCGCGCCAAGCCTGCTGGATCATACCACCTCATCCCAGAAGAAATTCAAGAATTCCTGGCTCCACTCAGTATCACTGACCTACACGGCTTCGGTTCGTCTGCGAAGCATAAAGTGCAAGAGAAACTCGGCGTCACGACCCTCAGAGACCTTATGGACAAGAGCAAAGCCATCTTGTGCGATGCCTTAGGAAAATCAACTGGCGAAACATTATACAATGCGCTTCGGGGAATCGACAATAAGATGTTGGAATCTGATAAACCCAGGAAGTCGGTGTCATGTGAAATCAACGTTTGTTTTCTTTCCCTATCTGATGCTCAAATGCTGAGCCTCGCAAACAGTACGGTATACGGTTCGAAAATGGACAACAAGCTGAGACGTTTATTTATCAAATGGCAACAGAGGTCGCCAAAAGACTGGACGACATTGGTGTGGTTGGAAGATCAATTACTTTGAAGATCATGAAGCGTGATCCAACGGCTCCTGTTGAGCCCCCCAAGGTGCGTCAAAAGCACTGTTGTGGTCGTAATCGCTTCTTACTAGTGGTTATCATATGTAGTTCCTTGGCCACGGGGCTTGTGATCTTTACAACAAACAGATTGCGCTCATTGGAGGAGGTGGGCGAGCCACAAGCGACGAGAGAGTTATCGGGGAACATGCCTATCGAATCCTTCGTTCATTCAATTTCGATCCCAAGGAACTGCGGGGCATTGGTATCCAGATTCAAAAGCTCGAAAAACCCTCCTCAGGTGCTACAATTCAACAGGGGATGCTACCATTCAAACGTGCCCCAAGTCCAAAGAAGGTTGCGCTACCCCCAATGGCTGCCCCCGATATATATCTCCATCCTCCCTCTGATGACTTCCAAGGACCACCTGAACAAGCATCTCCCTCGAAGGACACATCGGATTTACTGCCAACGTTTTCGCAGGTTGACCTGGAAGTCTTCAATGCCCTTCCTGTCGATGTCCGCCAAGAGCTCGAAAACGAATATCAGCGCCGCTCGGTCTCGGCTCCTCCGGCAGGGCTCCCTCCAGCCTTACCGCGAAAGGACATCTTCCCGAAGAAGATAGCAGTAAAGGGAACCAACTATGCAAGAATTGTCCGACAACAAAGACCTCGAAATGCTCCCATTATATCACCAGCAAAGAATCCTCTCTTCAAGAAGAAAGGTCGAGCAGGGGCGGTGAAAATGTCGGACGAGGCTTTGCGGGTGCTAAATATTGACCCAGTCGTCTTTCGTGACTTGCCTCCCAACCTTCAACACGAACAACTCACGATGCTGCGGCTTATCGAGAAGCATGGCAAAGTTCCCTCTCCTCCGTCCAAACGTAAGGTTTTGAAACCTCGTAAACGCAAGCCAATCCCTGCACATCTACTTTGGCGTGCGCCGCCGCCACGGGCGCGGTTCGTCGTCCTTCCTATCTTGCGCCAACAAGGCAAGGAGAAGAAGCAGAAGCTCCTCTTGACCGAGACGGCAGATATCCAGACGGCGATCGAGGCCTGGGTTACTGCGTACAACAAATGGGCTCCCAAAGAGAAGGACGTTGAATTCTTTACTAAATATTTGGTGGCCGCTGTAGACGGGGAGAAACATACCGACGTTGGTGTGGAACGGGCGATAGCCATCATGAAGTGGTGGATGGTACTGTTGAGGCGTCATTGGGGAGGGTCTGAGTATGTCGAAGACGATGAGGAGCTGGAATTGAGTCAGGGAGATCTCGTTGGGGCGGCATGGTGGAAGACTTTTCGGGATGTCAAGGAGAAAATGGATGTCGTGGCACGCAAGAAGTTCGGCGGATGTCTGTCACTCAAGTAAAACTATGTGCCGATTTCCGTCAGACCTTCCTTAACTTTCTTTTTGGACTGCTTGGACGGACGAAGAAACCATCCTCAGTTTCTGCAACTGCATCTTCGTGCGCCAGACTTACCTTCGCAATCAGCCCGGTCATCGGGCCACGAGCCCTTTCCGCTACTCTTGGCGGAAAGTCATCCCAGATTATCGGGAGTCGGAAAAACTGGCGCTGAAAACGACAGGCGTCGTTTTCCCACCAATAGCACCTCTGCGGCTGACATAGCGGAGACTCAAAAAGCCAGATATCACCACCTCAATTTCCTTTATACGTTCGTAGGATCGTAAACGCCTCAACAAACTAGTTTTAATGTAGATTAATTGGATTATCATGTTATTTTCCATCAAACAGTAACTTACGAAGGTCAGGCAAGTGTGGTTGATACGGAAGAAACACGATCGGCGCCACACCACATGCTCATCCCCAAGCATAAATCACCCCGCCTTTGCCCAACATTCATGTACTACACACTGAGCCTTTATCATACTACAACCACTTGCCCACACGCCTGATAGGTATGAAGGAATGGCAGTGTTGCGTTAATAAGGACTGAGAACTTGACGTATTGTATAATAAATTCTTATATGTATACACAACGAGTAAATATTCTATACATACCCAGCATCTACCCGCCCCGACCGTCTGTATTACTACTGAAGCCACGAGCATCCTGGCTTCTGAGGCTTTATCTTGGCAACATCGGGCTCATCCTGCCTGTGTCGAGGCTGCCGATACTGGCATCAACACCGGCGATCATCGCATTGATGCCAGTTTCTGATGCCGGTTTTTGATGCCGGTTTTTCCATTTCATTCTTGGATACCATACCATACACCAGGTGCCATCACAATTCTCTTTCGTTGTATTCGTATTCTGACAGCCAGGTGTCTCATCAAGGGCCATGCGGCAAGCCACAAGGGGTAGTGCATCCCACGGTACGTCAAATATCATCTTATACGACAAATACGGCATCCACTTATATCTACACACCACCGACAGAATGTTCTGTGCCTTTGCCGTCTATACCGTGTTTGGAGCGTTCTAATAGGAATGAACCTCTGGGCGTTTGAGCGAGACCCAGCATCTATCGGCACTTATACACATTACCAGCACATCTTAGGCTGTGGTATACTTCGCAGAAATCAATTTGGTCCGCACTGCGGCACCACTCCACTATCGTCTATTCCTAGGATCTTCCGCACATAAATGGTCGTTCGCTCGGATAGTATGCGCGGAAGACCAGCTCCTCTGGTATCATCCAACCGCGTACCCGAAGAGCCTCCTTGTTCGTCACTATTGTCATATCCACGTATATGGCGTGCCTGCCCCTCGTACCGGGGGATAGAGTGCAACCCTCAGATGATGTTACATGCCTACTTCCTGCTGGGCCACCAATACCGAACAAGGATTTGGATAGCCAGTTGAGTGTCTCTCCCTTATGCTTTGCTGCAAAATGCTCAATAATAGGTCAAAAGACTGAGCAGCGATGCAATAGACTCAAAGAAGTGAGTGGGTATTCGACGATGTAGTGGGGCCAAGCAAATGAATGGCGTTGTGTAGGGCCGGAGAGGACATGCTTGCTACCAGTGATCCATTGGAATCAAAGTCAGGCTCAATCTTCTTGAGAACCACCATGAAAGTCACCAGCCACCAGTAAGTATAGTTTGAACGCTCTAAATAGCCTTTCATCTAATTGACGCCAGCTTTGGTGCTGCCACCGTTTTCGTACGCCCAGCGACAACGTCATTTGCCAGTAAAGTCGCCACAACGACACCGTTTGACAGGGACTTCGGACATCTTACTGGGACTAACGTGCCATGCACCGTCGTGATTGTGGTAGCGGGAGTACTCAGCGGCCTAATATTCATTTTTCTCATTGTGTTCGTGTTGTTTTGGCGGTACCCGCGGTGCCGACGACGCAACAAGCAGTTTGCCGTGATTGAACCCCTGCACCATGATAAAAATTATAACCAACCAGAGGATGTAAAAGGCGAGTGGGTACAAACCATGCAGCTGCATCCGCTGTTTACACCTTCGCTCAACATGCAGGTATACAATTCATTATACCAAACGATACTACTCGGCTTCACAGTGGACAGATGAGTTCGACTCCAACTTCCACCAGTAACTCGTTGCTATATCAGAGCCACGGGAATCCACAAATCCGGCCGGAGAGCCCTTGTCGCAGCTGTACCGTAGAGTCCATGCGCAGTTCTGACGTGGAGTCCTGCCAAACGCGACCCTGTTCCAACCTGCAGACGCAGCTTCTGAACGTGATCACGCAGCCCCAGTTTATGGAACGCCTGGGGAAACTTCAAGTTATCTTGGAAGAAATACAACGAAGGAACACCGACGACTCGGAGCCTCCGCCTCACTACTTACTCCCCCTCCGTAGCATACAGTAGGATGTTTAGTGGGTCCATGGCTTCAGGGTGGTGTTGATAGATGAAGAGGCATGCCTACATATGCGCTCGAAGGCAAAGTTGCGATCAACTTTGAGAGGCTTAGAAAAGGGAACAGGATTGTACGTGGCGTACTCCGGGTCAGTCAACATTTGCAATGACAGCCCTGTAATTATTCGAACCACTGGACATTACCACGGAAATCTTCAACTTATACCATACAGTTTCATTTGTACATCAACCTACATTACTCACTGCGCTTGATCCCCTTCGCAAGAAACAATTTGACATCGTGCCTTGCAGTGAGCCCGTCTTCAAAACTAAACGAGCCAAGCCCGGCGCCTTCGAATGCCTTGCGCATATCAGACTCATCCAGTCCACCTCGGTGCGGGACGAGATGGTGAAAGTCCTTTGGTATCAGTGAATGGGGCGCATGCGCGTGATCATGCTCATGTGTATGCTCTCCACTATTCTTGGCGAGATCGACCACAAGTAGGGTGCCGCTGGGCTTCAAGAAGTGCGTCAAAATCCGTGTGACTCCGTCGATGTCAGGGAAGTGATGATAGGCTGAGGCGCACTGAAACAGAAGGTAGGTTAATTCGGAGTGCTATGGTGCTGTGAATACTTACGACGATCACATCAAACTTCTCATCTCCGAGCTCACCAACTTCTCCCTTGAGCTCTGCGCGGAAAGCTTGCATTTCCTCCGGAGATATTCCCTGGTTACTGACACGCAAGTTGAACTGATCGACCATTCCTTGGCTGATATCGATGCCAACAATCCGTTTAGAATATGGAGCGAGTTCTCTTGACACCAAACCTGTGGAAATTTAATCGACTGGCAAGGTGGCGGTAATAAGCACGGCCAACCTGTTCCACAAGCATACTCCAAGACGGTGGTGCTATCCTCGTTGAAGTCAAAAGATTGCCTCATCCTCGCCGCCGTTCTTTTATCGTACAGATCTTCAATCACAATTCACTGAAAGAATGGCATATGCACCTGCGAGCACGCTCTAGAGCATTGGGCTGATCATCATACTCGTGAGCAATATTGTCAAAATGAGCCTTGTTGGCCTCAGCAAAGTCGACAGCGGTAGGTGTGGTCTGAGCGTTGGTTGTGGTGTCCATTGATGGTGTGGTAGATCAACGAATGTTCGGAATCCGAACTTGAAGATTCACAGCTTTTGAGTATAATCGGTCATCTGAAAATAATCACTTCCTCCGTTCAAGGAAGTTTACGTATAGTATATAAGTATGATTCCAATACAACGGTACTCACTGGATCAGTAGATGGGGTCCTCTAGGTAGGAGCATACGACAAGTCCATGATAAGCCCATGCTACATAGGAACTAAGGCTGTTCCAACTTGACGTCATTATATTGATCGTAAAATATTATAATTGTTCCCGTGAGAAAATGGCGTCAGCATCCAGCACACAATTCCTCAACGAACCTCGAAGACTTGGAGGTTATACATTGGTCCAGACCTGAGGGCATTCCATGGCTATCAGGTCAACTTACTTCCGAGTCTATTTGGGAGGAGTGGATCATGACTGAACTATCAAATCTACAAATAAAGTCTCCATGCTATGATTCTCCAGATGAGCCCAGATGACTTGAATGGCTCGCATAACAAATTCAGCTGTGAACCAAGCGTCATGTTGCGTCACACGTAGGTAAAGTGAATAAATGAGTACCTATAAGAGTAGCATTCACAGGGCTGGCTGATTCCATATATCTGACCGGTGCTGTTAATTGCAAAAAAACGAATGAATTATGCAGCTATAGATACTTCAGAGATCATCTGTAAGGTACATCATACTTGCTGAGTCAGGCTACTGCCAACCAGTCCGCCACCTGGCAACAAAAATATCAATGTCTTCTTACGGTCACCCGTCCACCACGTAGGGGCTGCCCCTATCCCTAAAGTCAAAGTGACACGAACGCTCGCCAGGAGTTGAGATGGATCCGAGAGCGTAACCACTCCGGTATGCGGTCGGTATATCAGCGCCGTATTGCCGTTGACTGCGATGGTAAGTGCTGCGTAGCTGGGATCAGGGTTGTACGTGACGGAACCCCCTGTAGCGTCCCAAAAGACCGCCATAACGGTACCGGCGCCTTGCGTGTCATCGACGATGGCGGAGATGTGCGCGTCACTCTGGATAGAGCGGAGCTTGGCCTTGCTCGACTTGCTAGCGAAGGAGTCAGCGGTCGTTCCAGGAAAGACGGTATACGATAATGAGGACGTGTCCGTGCCCTGGTGCTTGATCCACGCCGCAAAGAGGTCGACGCTAATGAGCGGTGGCGCTGAAGTCGTTCCTATCTTTGACCAATCTCCTTGCTTCACGCCCACGTCGAGGGAAAGAGCTGCGCCAGTCCCCGCAAACTTGTAACCAACCCCACCGTGCCATAAAGAACGTGCGGCTGAATGCGTCGATGCGCTGCTCTGAGAACCATCCACGATCACAGGCCCATTGTGACGGCGCTGATCCAAAACAGAGATAGCTGGCGCCTGAGCACTCGCGCCTGAGAGGCCAGAAACCATGACGTGCTGCATGTCGCCCTCGAGGTAAAACCACGCCTTCTGCCACTTTAACTCGTTTGTTACCGGGTTTGTGTATCGCATCGCAGCGACACCTATATGACCGTCCGAAGCGCCGCCCACGAAGGATTCAAGGCCCAAAAGCTTAGTGTTGTTGCAGTTCAAGGGCGTGGCACCGTAGTCGGTCGAGATGCCTGGGATGAGGTTCCAGTCCCACGCAGCCGCAATGTCTTCGTATTCGTCACCGCGGATATGAGTGTATGTGACGCCGTCGGCGAGATGGAATCCCAGTGCCTATTGATTGGGAAATGGATATTAATGAATATCCAAAAGGAAGAGGTAAATAGGGTTCGCACGTTTTGTGAGTTCGTACACTCAGTGTGCCTCGTTCTCGTGGACCAAAGTTTGAGGGTTGAAACGTAATTCTGACCACGGTGGACCTAACAGGGCGCGAGCTGAGTGAGATATTGAACTCGATATGTGCATACGGGAGACTTACCATGTAATCATTGGTGTAGAACATACGATTGCCAACAAGGCTTCCGGCGTTCACATTAGAGGGCGCAGAAAGGCTACGAGCAAAGTCTTTCAGTTTCTTTGAGTTCCAGAGTCGCCCAAGCTCCCCGATATCGCTGAGGTTGAGGTTGATACCACTTGTGGCTCCCCTAATGACGATGCCCTTGAGCCAACAAGCACATATCTCAAGATATCAAACTTACAGTATGTCAGAAACGGGAAAGGTGATGAAGCGCCCAATAACAGACTGACAGTGACGTCAACGCAGTTCAAAATTCTAGGCACGAATGGTTACTCACAGAATCCCAATGTGGGACTCCAGTGAGGGTGTTTCGAACGATCATCCAACTATTCCCTTCGAAAAGGGTACCGAAGGCGGCTTGAGATGTGGAGTCGGCGGCGAATTCGCTTCCAGCAGCTTCAATCTCAGCCCCAATGATGGCGTTGGAGCTGATGAAATATGAGCCATTGAAAAGATGAATAGATGGAGAGAGCCTTACTAGTCCTTGCCTGAAACAGCGAATGAGATGACATTTCCATTAACAATGAAATGAACGTGACATACCGTAGTTTCCATTATACAGCATACCATCATGCTGTCCTTTAAATGAATCCGTCAGTATATTTGAAATGAAGGCAACGATATCACCCGACGCACCAAAAGCTCCGTCGGCACGTATGCCATCCGCCTTGAGCCCATTCTGGATCACAAGTTCCTCGTGTGATCGACGGTAGGCATCAGACAGCAGGTCGACATCGTCAGTGAGCAGTGCGAAATCCATGGCGATCCTCGAAACATCGAGGGTGTTGGCTCCAGTGATATTTTCAACATTGTACTTGTATGAACGGGTAGCCATCCGACCAACAGAATCCACTTGGTCCTGCGAAAGCGTGTCTCCTAGAAGAAGAGATGCTGACGTTGCAAACTTTGGTATGAGGATGACCTGGGAATACCATCAGAACTGAGCGAGCAGCAAGTTTCTTGAGATTCGACGTACGTTCGAAAACCAGTTGGTGTTCCTAGAAGACAAGGAGGTCAATATATTGCTGCCAGCATCTGCAAAAGGCGAACACACCAGAGAAGATTATCCGGATTATCGCAAGTACAACTCGAACCATCTTGTCCACCCGAGTCCAGGCACGCAGGATCCGTAAAGTCACGGCTGTACCAGTAGTCCATGGCGGTAGAAGTTTTTTCTCTGAGTTTCTCGTTTCCAGTGAACTCCTCCGAACCGTTCAGGCCCCCATGCCAAGCAGCAGCCATGAGCACTAGGACCAATATTTAATTTGAAGGTTGGCTTGCAAGCGGACATCCACTCACCAATACGACGCCAGTGTTCTTGTGCGGGCCAGTTCGCGCGACGAGCGGGGCAACCAGTGGTATAATCGACTTGAGAATCCGGCCACTTTCCGTTATCATCGACACTTGCAAACCTGTAAAAAGTTGGATATCATATATTCGCGTTGGGAAAGCAATCTATGCTCACCAGCTTGAAATATTGCGATCTGGGTCAACTGCAACGCGAGTGATGATGTTTTTGACGCGACGTTCGCGTATACCAGTGAGAGAGTCGGCTCTGGCTTTCATCGTTCTTGAGTAACTCGAGGGGTATATGACGGCGCGGAGACCGTGGTTCGGGTCCAATCCTGGATGATTAGGATGAAGGATAGATCTGTGGATATCATTATTCCGCGAATTGTGCTGGTGTGCATGTGACAGGGGCACGATGGCACACAGCGAATAAAACAAAAGAGTGTGAGAGTAGCAAAGGAATGTGGAGAGTGAGCCTTTCATCGCGTTCCTCGTCAACCAGGTGGGGGTCGCTGGCTGAGGGATATGAATTGGTGAACATTCCTGCTGTAGACTTTATAGAGGTAAAAAAAAGGGGAGGCTGAGGCTGACTTGGCGGGTGGCTTGTTCGGATCGACATTAATATTATAGGAAACAAGGCACGAGAACGGCAGTTAGACAGGCGTTTGCAGCGCTCGAACAATCTTGTTCACGTCTGATAGTAGCAGGATATAGAGACCCCTCCCAAGTAAGTGGCAAATGAGGCAACAAATAAAGTTGTTTTACGACTGAACTTTGAAGGTAGATTCTAAAACGACTGGCTTTCAATCATATTGATGAAGTGATGCCCTGAGACCATGCGGCGGCTGCCATTTATATAAGCCCCACCCCTACGACTCCTCCCGACTTTGGCTCCCGAGAAAAGCTCGAAAGAGCTCGGTTCACCGGTTCCTCAAGGGACTCCTATAAGTAGGGCCTAGTTTTCCTGCTTTGGGGCACTGAAACTCCCATAACGAGCTATTCATGATGCTGTCCTTTGGCTGTCCTGTGTGGTTGAACGATTGCCACTGAGTGCGACGTGTTAGGATGATGATCTTGACCATCGCTGTCTCGGCGTACGGTTTTCTGCGCTTTTACAACTCTATCAACGGGACATACAAGACTAAGTCTCGTTGAAGAGACTAACAAGCCTAGTTCAATAGTGACCGACTGCTCGACTCTCCAGTGGCCGCATGAAGAACCGAGCCCTACGATTCATGAAGTATATTATTATATTCACGAGGTGTCATGTGGAATTAATGGCCGAAGTCCTCGGATACCAGCAGGAAGACTCAGAGGTCCCGAGGCTTGACAGTTGCAACATTAACGTATAGCCAACTCTTGGCAATACAGGAAACACGAAGAGGACCCGTAAGTTAAAACTTGGGTTCAACGCGAACTATGACAGCCATCTCAGCCTGAACGAGTTGTTCTTCGGATACTCCACACCTCCCCACATTGCGGCACGTCCAAATATATATGTTTTCCTCGTTCTTCATCTATGGAAAATCCTCTCGTCGACACAGCCCCAAGCTCCAAACGGGCTGACCGTTCCTCGCCGGACTCAGACTAGGCCTCAAGAGGCGTCAACACTTCCAGTCTTACTCACTGCAGGTATGATTTTATCATACCCATGACTAGCAGCAAGGAACGCGTACAGAAGCTCGGGCCGCTCACGGGGGAGCATCCACTCTCAATCGCTCTAAATTGTACTTGCGAAAGCACGCACCACCCCAGAATTGACCTTCTAAGTTAATTCTCCGAAATTTATTCTAAGTATAAAGCTCCTTCCTCTCTTCTGAACTACCACCCCACCTCCCTAAATCATGTCTACAGGATTCGATGTCCAGCCTACGCTTTCCAAACTTTCCCTGTTGAACAAGGTCAAACTATTGACCGGACTTGTGAGGAATCTCTAAATGTTCATCCCTGGTCTGATGATCGTTTCCTCTCCTAAGGGCTGGTGGCACACTCAGCCTATCCCAGAGGCTGGCGTTTCCTCGATAAGACTTAGCGATGGTAATATTCACTCGATTAAGGTGTTGTGCATGTGCTGATTTATGTGTCAGGCCCGAATGGTGTCCGCGGCACGCGATGTAAGATATATCCATACTCATCGACTTGGATCCCACACTGATTTTTAACTCTCCATTTAGTCTTCAACGGCGTTCCGTCCAACTGCTTCCCCGCTTCAGCTGGACTAGGCTCCTCCTTCGACATTGAGCTCGCCCATCGCGTCGGCGAGGCACTTGGCAATGAGTGCCGGGTGAAAGGTGCTCAAACCCACCCTTTCTGCTACAAATAATAGAGCTTTTCAATTTAGGAACACACGTGCTGCTCGCACCTACTGTCAACACTCGGCGCTCACCTCTGGGAGGACGAGGTTTTGAGTCCTTCTCAGAAGATCCCCATCCGAACGGAACGATCGCAGCGGCATACATCAATGGCCTTCAGTCCAAAGGTGTCGGCGCTACCATCAAACACTTTGTCGCGAACGATCAGGAGTTCCAAAAGTACAAAGACGATTCATCCCAGTGCTCGATGTGATTGACCAAATATCGAAAACAGATTCTCCATCAGCAGTATGTTCCTCTTCGTGTTCACCGATTTCTGGGGCATCAATATTTTCTTCAAGGCGAAGTTAGCGAACGTGCTCTTCGCGAGATTTACTTGAAGCCGTTCCAAATTGTCATCAAGAATGCGGACCCCTGGGCATTGATGACCTCGTATGTGATGCAACACGACATAGGTTTCTGCACGCTCATTGGCTATCAGGCACAACCGCGTGAACGGCGTTCATGTCTCTGAGGATAAAAGGCTATTGGATGATATCCTTCGAAGGGTGAGGATTTGGTTGTAATCGTGGGCTCATTCGGTTACTTACTTGGAACGTTGTTCTAGGAATGGGGCTACAAAGGTTGGACCCTGGCTGCTTTGGGCTTGAGCTTAAATTCTGACGATTAACGGTAGGGATGGTCATGAGCGACTGGACCGGCGTTTGTAGCACTGTCGAAAGTATCAAGGCTGGGTTGGATCTCGAGATGCCGTGCGTCGTTCATTTGGTGGCCGAAAAAATAAACGAACTCGCCTCCTAGTGGCCCCTCTCTCTTCCGTGGCAAGGCTCTTGAGAGATCTATCGTGACCGAGAAACTTTTCCATGCTGACATCGATCCGCGTGTTCGAGAAGTAAGATACGATCCTCCAGCGTGGGCTTTTGATGCTGATGCTCATCTTCCTCTAGGTACTTGAGCTCATCAAGCGCGCACATGCTTCAGGCATTCCTTTCGACGGGCCAGAGGAATCGTATGACTCCCCAGAACTTCGTCAGACCCTGAGGACAGCCGCTGCAGATGCCATCGTCCTCTTGAAAAATGAGAAGAAACTTCTCCCGCTCAGAGGTGTCAAGAAGGTAGCTGTGATTGGACCCAACGCCAAATATGCCATGACCTCTGGAGGAGGGTCTGCTCAGCTCCTGTCTGCTTCCACTGTGTCTCCTCTCCAAGGCATAACATCTGCCGTTGAAGCCTCTGGTGGCCAAGTCACCTACACCATTGGAGCCACTTCACACAAGTTCCTTCCTCTGCTCAATTCCTACGTGCAGCAACCCAATGGTCAACCTGGTCTTTGTCGAATTCTGGAACCTGGAACGAGACTCCGAACGCCGATTTTGTGAGCCCAGCTGCAGACTTGGCTGCCCCTTTGAAGGGAGCGGTATGGTCGACTCCCACAGGCAAGACAAACTGCTTCATGTTAGATGGAATTGTAAGTTAAACCTCGTTCCTTCGAATGATGATTCATCTTGTTTGGCGTACAGGACGAAATTAAAGTCAATCTGGCCTGCTGGACGAGGGTATGCGACCGGTACCTTTCTTTATGGTCATGTTCGCTATTTCAACTGCGTCGCACAGTTTACTGCCAAGTTCATACCCGACCAAGACGGTGATTGGGAGTTCGGTCTCAGTCTAGCTGGCCAAGGCAACCTTTTCATTGACCAGAAGCTCGTAATTGATCTCAGTGAGCCGACTGTTGGGGATACCTTCTTTGGCGTGGGAACACCAGACGTACGAGCTCTGGTGAAGGACCTCAAGGCTGGACAAACCTACGATTTGGAAATTCGACTGACTACAGCTGACTTTGCAACCCGCGGTAACCCCTTCGCCTGCTGGGGAGGTGTTCGCCTAGGTGGGATGCGCAAAATCGAAGAGGAAGCTGCCATCGCGGAAGCCGTTCAGCTGGCCAAGGACGCCGATGGTGAGTTCTCGGTTGTTTGTGGCGCAATTTCGATCGTGAACCTGGATCGTTGCAGCTGCCATCTTGATTGTTGGTCTCAGCCACGAGTACTTTTCAGCATATTTGTTGCATTTCACATTTCTAAGTTCTCGTACAGCTGGGAAAGCGAAGGTTTCGACCGATCCGACATGAAGTACGTGATATCTTCATATCAGGTTCTATGCAGATATTAATTTGTCTCTGCTCCCAGACTTCCTGGCCGCACGAACGAGCTCGTCAGCAAAGTTATTCAGACCAACCCCAACACCGTCGTCGTCAATCAATCAGGGTCACCTGTTGAAATGCCGTGGATAGATGAAGCTAGCACAGTTCTCCAGGTGAGTCAAAGCCTTCTTTAACCCTCTTGAAGTACCGAGGAACAACTCATTTCAGGCATTCTATGGCGGTGATGAACTCGGCAATGGTCTAGCTGATGTATTGTTTGGGAAAATCAACCCCTCCGGGAAGCTTCCCTTAACATTCCCGTAGGTCCTGATGACATCGATTAGGGGTATCTACTTACACAGGGCTCATTATCAGCATTCGTCTGGAGGACTCACCATCTTACCCCTCGTTCGGTGACAAGGGGCAAGAATATGGGAAAATCCTGTACAACGAGGTGACTAATTCCAGATCGATGGCCTGTATTAACACTGACTTCTTCCACCTCAGGGAATTTTCGTTGGGTATCGTGGATTTGAAATCAAGAAGATCTCCACTCTCTTCCCATTCGGATTTGGACTCTCTTATTCTCAATTTGAGTACTCCAATCTCGTTGCATCCAACATCTCATCCGATGGGACATTCACTGTCGATTTCGACGTCAAGAACACCAGTGATGTCCAGGGTCGCGAGATCTCCCAGATTTATATCACGAACGAAGTTTCGTCATTGCCTCGACCAGCCAAGGAACTAAAGGCCTTCTACAAGGTCAATCTCCAACCTGGCGAGACGAAGAAGGTGGAACTCGCACTTGATCGGGAAGCACTCGGGTTCTACGACGACCGGGCTGCACACTGGATCGCGGAGGGTGGAAAGTTCAAGGTTCTGGTTGCTGCCTCATCGGCTGACATCAAGTTGACGCAAGACATCGAGCTGGCGAAGGGTGTCACATGGGTTAGGCTATAAGCGACTTATGAAATGTAAAATATCTTGTAACTGTATGTAAGTAATTGATTGAAATCTTCTGCATTTTGTCCCATTCAGGATGAGCCGAAGGAGAGGTAAGTGTGACATCAAGCTATGCAAATACATCATTGACAGTTAGTTACACATGCGTGCCATTTGCGTTCAGACCTCCAAAAACGATCTCAATCCCTTCTGCGCGAGCCTGCTCAACAGCAAGTCGCTCTTTTGTGTGTGCAAAGTCCATCAGTGACTTCAGGATGTCTCGCTAACCTGAAGAGAACGTGTATATTGTACGATGGCTTCTGTATAATTAATTATCACCTTCAACGTAATGATGCAACATTAGCGCCACCTCTGGGCGCATTTCCACTTGCCGGTCATCCTTTTCGAGTGGAAGAGGATCAAGCAAAGTCTGCAACATATCAAGCAAAGCACCTGCAGCATCCAGGTGATCCTCGTAATTGGGAGGACCTGGACTTTGCTGAACGGATGTGAGGATCTCGTCCCACAAGCCGTCAGCGCCCCAAGCCGAGCGACCAACTTCCCATTCCTTAGTATCTGTTCCACCTATCTTGAGCACGATTATGTCATTGAGATTCTGCGCCAGTGCGAAGCCATATCCCAGGATGAATTCTGAGTTGGGCTTGGCCCTATAGTTGTTGAGAAGCTCTTGGCCTCGAATTGAGGGAGTATGCAGCACGAGGGAGACTCTCGGGGAATCTGAAGAGGTGACCTCGGTATCTGGGTATGATACAACCCATGAAACGGGCTCCTTGCGACCGTGATTCAAGGAATAGATACCAGGTAAAAGGATCGGCTTGGTGTCTAGCGATGAGTGGAGCGACGGCGTCTGTGAAAGTAGAGACGATGGGAATGCTCGAGACGAAAGATAAGTCGCTGCAGTGAGGTAGAATTCCCTATGGTACAGTGAATGAGGGTCAAGGAAGGCGAAGCGGCTTGCTTTCTAACCAAGAGAATATGCTTCCCCATGCTAATTTTGCCTCAGTAAACAGCTCCTTACACTGGCCCCGTTCAGCCCGCCATTCTCTTTCGCGATCACGAGTTACACCGTATAGATTTGTTCCTTGAAGTCGCTCCAGTTCCAAGCTGGTAAAGGGGAAGGGTGTCCGTAGGTTCGTGGTGCATGGCAAGGTCTTCAGGTATTGCGATAAGATCCATTGTCGTTCGGTCCAGGCGCTCGATGCTTCAGAATCTTGATCGTTCAAATTCAGGAGTTTGAGAATCCAAGTTACTCAGTGACCGCCAAGTCGAAAAGACATTCCACCACGGTTGTAGGGTCAGGGAGTTCGGCTCTGGCAACAACAGAAAAACTAGAGGAGATCAGCCGTCGATTCTCAATATCAAGGCATTATCATATGTACCTTCCACAATTGCGCTTTCTCGTGAAACTTCCGCAATGCTCAGCGAGCCAGGTTCTGAACAAGATCGCGCTGGCGGTTGCGGACATTTCCCATTCGTCGATGCGATGAATAGAAAAGGCTTTGTTTACGGTCTTTCAGAGTCAGGATGAATTGACGATGCTGCCTTGAGAGGAGTCACATGCTGAGAGTGGGATGGGGGAGCCGGGGGTGCTCCAAGCACTGTCGTGCTTGAACCAACCGTCGATCTGAATAGTCTCTTCTGGACAGACAAATCAAGTCGTTACTCCTTATAAAATTACAGCACAGACCCGAGTCACAAAAACAAATCTATACAAGCCTTTGACACGCCTAGTATTTGGTAAAAATAAAGAACACCTGTGTCAAACTCTGGTCGAATTCAGCGAGGAGCGTAAAGGGAGGCAAAGAGAGAGCAGGGGGCTGAGAGTCCAATGAGATCGTGATAAGATTAGATAACGAACTTAGCGGCTGGTCTTCTTTTGGTCTCCTCACAAGCTTACATCAGCATTGCCAAAATCTTCGATGCCCATCCGAGTCTGCCAACCCTTTGCAAAGCAAGCTGGGTTGTGAACTTGAAGCAACTCGGGCTAACATACCTCAATCCATTTTGTATGCTTATGGAAATGGAGCTTCCAAATCAATCCTAATCATGCCACAGACTTGCGTGCATGGAGTCGTGTGAGCCAATCAACTGCCAGAAGCAAGTTACTACGGCTTGACAGCTAGTATTGTGACGAGTCTTCTAGGAACTTACTTCATCACCTGGCTCCTCCTCTATGGCTCATTCATTGTCGAGCCTACTCGCAAGCGTGGCCGTGATTCTCACGGTAGCCTATTACAAGGCCAGACAAGATGAGAAACGGCGACAATACCCTCCAGGTCCTCCTGCCGATCCTCTTCTTGGGCATCTTCGAATCATCCCCCCATCTGGACAAGACGTATTTTTCTATGAATTAGGCAAGATATATGGCACGCTTTTTTACTTGCTCGTATTACCAGACGTAAAGACTAATATTTTTTGAATATAGGCGATGTTTTACGTCTCCGGGTTTTCGGACGTTCTGTTATCGTACTAAACAGCGTACAAGCAGCCGTGGAGCTTCTGGACAAGCGTGGTGCCAACTATAGCGATAGACCCGATTTTCCCATCTATGACATGTGCCTCGTTCTGTTTCTATCTGCATACTGAAATCGATTTACCTGATGTTTCAGAATGGGTTTGGACGACTCACCTATCTTCACAAAATACGGCGACGATTTTCGATTGCATCGCAAGTGGTTCAGACAGTACTTCAATAAAGAACAATGCCGAAAGCACCATCCGATTCAAATTAGAGAGGCTCGTCTTCTAGCGCAGAACCTTCTTGTGAGTCCTGAACGTCGAGGGGACCTTTCCATTCGGTATTTTCATTACCAGGCAATATATTGGAATATCAAGGACTGATATCGCCTTCCTTTACCAGCTTTTCCACGGCTATCATCATTGAGATTGCTTATGGCCATCGCATCGTATCAGATGACGATCCCTATGTCAAATTAGCCGAGGACGCCTGTTATAGGACAGCACATTCGGGCCCACCAGGTGGAACGCCTGTAGATATATTCCCTTTCCGTGAGTGATCTTTTCCCTCGCTCCAATCACCGCGGAAGATGCCAACAATTGTGTTACACGCAGTTCGCTACTTTCCGTCATGGTTCCCTGGTACATATTATGCCACCTATGCGAGGGACACTCAGCAAACGGTTCGATCGTTGAACGAGTATCCGTTCAGCCAAGTCTGTGATAGGATGGTTCGTTACAAGTCTTTATCGTGCGAGGTTGATCCATCTAATAAACTACCATTCCTCCCGTGTAGGCTAAAGGGGAAGAAACCCCGTCGTTTCTAGAATCACAGTTACGAACCTTGCAACAAACGAGCTCTGACAATGCAGAAACCATTGGAAAGCTCAAAGCTGCTGCGACTGTGTTATATATAGCGGGTGCAGAGACGGTAAGAACATTTAGAAGGAGCAACAGAAAAGTAAAAGCAATAACCGACGTCTTTAGACATCATCTACACTCACCTTCTTCGTTTTGGCAATGACCCTTCATCCCGAATGTCAGACAAGGGCCCAGGCAGAGATTGATTCTGTTGTCGGTCGTGAGCGGCTTCCCGAGTTCGACGACAGAGAACGGCTCCCGTATACCGAATGTCTTCTACAAGAGACTCTACGGTGCTTTTGTGCCCCCTGGTTATCGTTGATTCACTTACTGACTGGTGCTTTTGCGCAGATGGCATCATGCAGCACCGTCAGGTTTGGAAGGAGACTTTTCTTCAGAACCGTCTATTATCTAACCATTCTCACCAGGCGTGCCACATCGTTCTGTGGACGATGACATATATAATGGCATGTTCATTCCCAAGGGGTCCATCATTATCTCAAATACAAGGTGCCGCTGAAAGTTGAAACCTTCCTGTACACCCCTTCTAATACTGCAGTACTACTAGGGGTATGACCTGGGACGAAGCCCTTTACAAGGATGCGCGTTCTTTTGATCCTACACGCTTTTTGCCAAGACCCATGGGCCGCGAAGAACCTTTTCCAATCGGACCGTTTGGCTTTGGGCGGAGGTTCAACTATTCATCTGCATGGTGATAGACGACTTACATATATCTCCAGAATATGCCCTGGCCAGTACCTTGCGCTCGATAGTCTGTGGATTGCCATTGTAACATTACTTGCAACTTTGCACATCTCCAAAGAAGTTGGCGATGATAGGCAAGAAATAACGCCCGACCCAACGCCTATCGCGTCAGGGATAACAAGGTCTCGCGGATCACTATCTATAGCTCCTCCTAAATACTGACTTTACGTCTCCTCAAGCCACCCACGCCCTTTCCAGTGCCGCTTTACTGCTCGAAAAGAGAGGGAACAGGCGCTCAAGCTCTCACAATTCACAACATGATTATTCTTTGTAACAGCTTGATAATGAGTCGTAACCAAGTTAGGTCTCGTCATTGCTGCTTCAATGCCGGCCAAAAACCCTTTCATGACACTTGGCGTGCAACAATCAAACCTTAGCTTGGCATATTTTTCGCAGTTGTCTTTACCCTTCCTCCTCTCTCAGACTCGGACTGCGCAACTGTGTGGTACTCGTAGCGGCGGGTCGAATAAAGACTCGAAGACCAGGAGTAAGTTTGGGAAAATTCACGATGCTCGAAGTATCTCTGAGTGCATACAGGAGAACTAACAGAACTATGTCATATTTCGAAACTCTACTTCCTGAGGTTGAACTCAAGATCTTCGCGAAAACACAATCTAGATTCGATTTTGACGCCCAGAAAATGCGTTGTATATCTCCATCAGCGAGCCTTCACCACGTAGTCCATCGTCAAACCCGCCATAAGCAGGTATCCCAAGTGTCCATTAGACTGCGCAATCGGTGATGAGCATACAATGGGGTTTGGTTTATCCTGTGCGTACCTTGAACTTTTCCCAGCAATCTGCTGAAACATCCGGCTGGAGGGTTGAGAGTTGCCAAAGAAGATGAAGAGCTGTTGCACCGACAGCAAGATAGTACCAGAGACCTTGCTGGTTCAATTGACCGGCAAGGGTAAGGCCGCAGACGAATACGGTTGCGAATACGGCAAGGATTGGCCGTACGTAGTCCCCGAAGAGGACGGCGGTTGAGTTGTTGCCCGCCTTGATATCATCAGCACGGTCCTAATATACGAGTTCAATACGTTCTTCCTGTACGACGTTGAAACTAGGCATCCTAGAAACGCACCTGGCAAGCGTATATCGTATCAACTTGAATGATCCAGCTGTGATAAACACCGTTATCAGCACGAGCTTGATCGTAGAAATGAATAGTGTATGCACCAAACCACTCCAACGAGAAGCACCCCGGGGATTATGTAGGTAGTGTCACGGTCATTTGGTACAAGATGGACCCAGGTGACAACAGAGCCCCAACCCGCAGCGAGACCTGTGTTTTTAATATTATGATTACCGATTGCTGGATAGCATTTGCGAAAGAGCGCTCACCCAGCCATGCCTGTGGCCAGTTCGTGACTCGCTTCATGAGAGGATAGACGCCATGTAAAGGGAATAGGCCAACGAGTCCCGCGCGGATTCTGTAGACAATGGAATCAGAACCTCGTATCAACGCGTCACAGTACTGCAGTCGGCCTACAGAACAGGATCCTGCGTATAGGCGAGCATAGCGATACAGATTGCCACTTCAATGGTCAAGCATGTGAGCGCTTCACTCAGGGACAAGGCGCCACAAGCCAATGGTCGTTTCTTGGAGCGCTCTGAAGGTAGGTCATTAATCATGTCGATTCGCAAGTAGGAAGACGGTTTGTGGTCGAGTCACATACCAACTGTAATAACGTTCAAGTCAGCCACTCAAAAAGACTCTACCGTTTTCCGGGGACCACGCACCTTTAGCGTCAAGCTCGCGATCACATATATCGTTGATCACGCATGCAGCGCTGTGGATTAAAGTAGATGCAAATATGTAGAGCGCCAAGTCGACAAGGAAAGCATTGAGTGGGCGCGATGTACGGTAAGCTGCCATTGCGAGCGTCCAACCTGATAACAGCAGGCAGTTATTGAGGATTGAAAAGGGATATATGAACGCTATGGACATACCACACGGCCAAAACAACATGTCTGATCCAACGGGGAAAAGGTGCAGTCGATTGAGTTCGAGATAGAGCTGGAACGTTGATCGAGGGTCCTTGACGCTAGAAGACGAGGTGGAAACTTTGTGCTCTGACATGGTTAACTGGTGGGATGGGCAGTCTTGCTAACTTTCGACGGTTTGACTGGATTTTTAAAGGTAACCGCCTTCTCGAATGAGTACGGCCCATCCCACGGCACCCAGCGGGTCCTTGATCATGGCGGTGATTGATTACTGCCAGTGTGGAGAACGGAAGTTTGAATAAAGTTAGTGCTATACGGATATAACTTACGCCATAGTGGGTGAACAAATGTTGTTTTTCTTAGGACGGTATTGGCAGAATCGCGGTGGCGTACTCAAGAAAGGCGGCTTGGACTCCGAGTCTTGATTTGATCAAAGCGATCCGAAGTAGATGCGTACCAGTCTTGTACCGAAATTTGCCGCACAACTCACTCCTATCAACCCGAGCGCAGTCTTTCATCTAGTATGCAAACCAATGAGCGCTTATTCTGATAAGTATCATGGTGCTAGTAGCACCTCACAAGTAAGTACCGGCCCATAACGTTCTGTGCATGACTATGACACCTCCATGCCAGTTCTGGCTGCAGACATGACTTCCCTTAAACGACCACATCTCCTCCGCAATCTGCCACAAAACGATTCCAAGAACAATATATTCAGTGCTTCAGAATGCAATCTTTGTTGGGTTTGTCACCCCCGGTGCGACATAGTCGGGGTGGATCCCGATGTAGGTGATATGTCGATGAGGTGTAAATCGGCCGTTGCGATCCAGCAGGATCTTTCGGGCTTTTACGTCACCGGAATGTATGTGTCCGTACAGAGTATCCATGCCTGCCCGAGGTAACTTCGGTAGCCCATGCTAATTCTGTACTTCAGCTTAACTTCATGAAAGGAAGTTGGACCGTAATGGGTGTAGCCAATGGGGAGCCACGAAACACTTATGGTTTCCAGGGTAAGCCAGTTTTTGCTATCTGTTTGGGCGGGTCTGACCTCGGTAAGGTCCCTCATTGCATACCCCGAATTTCCTCCTGGTAGAAAGGGTATAAGGTAACCGTGGAGGTGTGAGCCCTAATCGGAGGCCGCAAATCATGGACGAAGAATGTGTGGAGAGTCGAAACTGTTCAGAAGCCTAAGCTCGGCGAGGATAAAAAATCCTTGTGATCGGCAACCCTGGACAACACCGCGGTGCATATACGCGAATAACGCGTTGGTTGATTCGCCAGAAGTTGTGATTAGATCTATTGTGAGGTTGCCGTTATCTGTATGGTAGCACCGGAGCAGATCTCTCGGCACTAAGGAAGGTCAAGATCGTCTAGTACATCATGGTACATCATGGTACATCATATCTAGACGGGACCAGCTGCGCGAAAACGACAACGACCCATCAACCGTACGCAGATCGAAATAATTGTCGCGAACTGCGATTGGCGACATTTCGTCAAATTGATCAGAGAGAAAATCTATTACCCAGGAAGTAAGTAAGGTACGCTATGGAATCAAGAGATAAACGCATACACACCTGTTCTTGAAACGTCTCTATCGGGATCCAACTATTGTCCGACAATGACTCGTTTTCAAAGCACCCAGCCTCTTTGTCGAGGTCAACGTTGATGCAGTAGCCTATATCATAGCGTTCGGGATCCGCTTCGTATATAAGGGTGCAGGCGCCTTAACGGTCTTTGTCAGAGGGAGCATCGGATGCACCTGGAGCCGCCTTCATACCATGAGGGACCGGGAAGAGGCGAACGCGGTTCGACAGGGCTCCCAAGCTCTGAAAATTCAATCAGCGACCGGTAATTCGAGATAAAGATAAGTAGGCGGGAACATACGAGTTGCGGTTATGGGGGTGTCGGGCATATCTCAGACTTTGTGGGCTATTTCTGGACGAAGATTGCGTTTTCGTGTAGCCCTTCCAGTTGTCAAGGACTCATGACGATTGATCTATGGCTTTTGTTGTTGGAATAGGCGAACATGACGCCTTGTCCCTGCCCCTTGTAGGCATCCTGCTGTTTCCCGTCACGAAACCACAATGGAAGTGGCCAGATACTCTTTCCTGGAATCTGACTGCAGAGAACACGTCCATGACGTCAGCTAATAGTTATGTAGTTTGAAGCCTAAAGAATGGCATCCGTAAGTATTTGACTGAAATTTGAATGAAAGGCTCACTTTTACAGAGTTTTCGGAAATTCTTGTCCCACGTGTTTTCGCGTGATGAACCAAATTATAAAATAGAAAAAAATTAGAATAATTCAGGAAATCAATGAGCGATGCTCTGCGTGCCGTCTGGTGCTCTCCACACTCCCAAAAGCTTCGGGATATGGTTTATCGATCTATCAGTGCTGATATGAAGCAAAGGGCACTCCAACTTGTGGATTTGGGGCGGGAACTTGATGATAACACGGAAGCCTTTGGTGTTTCGACAAAAAGCATCGGTCGTTGGTCTAATAACTACGAGACTCAAGGACGACTACTGCCAGCTTTGGAGGTGCTGCTTCATGTTTTGCAATACCCAGAGGCCGGCCCCGTTTCCTCTTCATTGGCGGCGCGTCTTTCGGGCTCGTCACTGGAATCACTGTGAGTATGTCACTGTATGTGGGCTTGGATTGCTTTCTTTTTGACGATTTTGGCTGTGCCCGGATGACAGGTAGCGCATCTTCGTCACCAGGTGGTGCATCGGACCCTTTGGACTGAAGAGAATGTGCCTTGAAGGGGGGCAGTGGTCTAAAATCCGAGTCTGA
>JABCKT010000261.1:0-25280 GCA_018858115.1 Tephrocybe rancida
TCCCACCAAGACAGAAGTTGGCTCTTGCCAGGATCATTGAAGCAGAAGCTCAGCGCACAGCTGCCCGAGTCAGAGTCGTGGTGAATTCGAAACAAGGCAGGTGGAGCACTTGAACGGACTGTCGAGAATAGGCGGTTTCCAAGCTTCACAGGTGTTGACGAAGGATGAATCGTAAAGGCTGAAGTAGCGCTGGTTCTGAATCCGATAAAGACCGTCTCGCTCTGGTTTTAAGTGTGATACAATGACTCGGATAAACTGAAGAGAGGCATGCAAAGATGTACAGTCATGGATCTGAACGATGGAATATACGCCACTGCCATGCCTTATAAAGCGAAAAACAGCGCCACCAGGCTCACACCGACCCACGTGTGAATCCCTGCCGTTACCATTGTTCCACTGTTACTGAGAGCTCCTCCAGAAGGTGTTACATCGGCACCAGATCTTTTAAAGAGTTCAACCTGTCAAACAATATCAAATACCAGTGGAGGAGAGTCGCTCACGTAGCTGCAGCGGAGCTGGGGACGGTAACAGTCGATCTTGACACTGAACTGACCCTGTTAAGAACAATAATAAGCGTTTGCCAATAGTGAGGTGTGAGGAGAAAGCTCACGGAGGCACAGTTGCTGGATTGTCGGAATCTGGCGTCGCTGTGGTGGTCGGGGGTGTATTTATGGTACTCGGGGGGAGCGTCCGGGTGGTGGTGGGGGATGGTTTGGTGGTCGGGGGTGGTTTGGTGGTCGGTGGTGGTTTGGTGGTGGTGGCGGGCTTCGGGATTTTGGTCGTCGCAGGTCCTCCACCTGCGAGGCACTCATTATTTCCGCACCGATCGCCAAAAGCTGTTTAGAATGAGTAAATAATGCATGTGAACAGTATACGATACTTACCGCAACAGAAATTTTGGCCAGGGCAGATGAAGGCATCGTCATCGGTGCATCCTCCGAATGTGTCCGAACACGTCTCGCCGATGGGGCAGCAGCCTCCTACTCCACTACTTGTAACGACACAGTTTTCGTCATTTCTACAACAGCCCCTACCTATACATACACATCTTGTAAGCGAATCTGAGATGCACTGTTGAAAACGAGGAAGTCACCGTCAGAGCAGAGGTGTTCATTGGTAAAGGGGCAGATGGTCCCCTGGCGGATCAAAAGACCATTTGCCGAGCGCGAGCGCAAACCGCTACGGAGCAACGCTGGAATAACACCACCGTCCGTCGAACGCTCCACAAGAGGGAGTGGCAGGTGCAGAGCTCGACAGAGCGCGAACGAAACTAGGTGTACGAGGATGAAATGCAGCAAGGTCATTCTTGTCGCCATCGAGGTCCTATTTTGGCTGCAATGAAGGATTACAAGGTAAGGGAGGCCTTCAATGCTACATTTACAATCAGTTGCACTGGTATTTAAACTAGAGTGTATGTGAACGTTCTGTATATTCGAAGCACGCTAGTCTCAGCACCAAGGGACACTCCGAGATGTTCGCGTAGTATACACCACAAGGCAGTGCATTGAACGTTGATATGACATGTGCAATTCATTTTCGCCTGGCTTGGCAGTCGAATTTGGCAAAGCTCAGCAGGCAGTGACAATGATCCAGGGCGATCCTGGGGAAATCAAACCAAATTCCTGAGCAGCTACAGCAACTGAGGTGTATTTATAGAACAAATTCACTCATAAGCAATGTATCTGTCGTTGGGCGTCGTCACGGTCAGCATCAGGATTGCATCAGAAAATCTCTCATGGCATGTATGGCTGCAATAGACAATCCACAAATAAATGCAGCAGTTGTCGACTCTCCTTCTCGTCCAGTCCTCGTATTTCATAAGCTGTCAATGGTACAAACAGAATGCAGCGTTGAAGTGTTGACTGGAGGAATGAGTTATGTAGGGTTGGTGGAGGTTATCGTCAGTGTCCTTGAGCCACCCATGAGTCGGATATCCAGTAGGTCCATTTGGGATGGTGATTGAGTGGCGAGCGCTCAGCTCATTTGTAATCGACCATCATCTCCGAGAATGCCCCAGATGCCACTGTCACACTCGTCAGGGGCACATTCACATTCCGTCGCTATCTAGTAGTATCATGTGTTCCGGGTTTCAAAACGACATAGAGTTTCAAAATGTGATTTCTTAAGAGATCGTGTTACTGATCTTTACTGGTCAGCTTTATTGACATGCCATCTAATTATGATTCTCAATAGAAAGCAGAGGTTACTGACAATTCCTTTGGTCGCGACGCCGTGAACATTCTGGCACAAAGTCCAAAATCGATCATAATTCGTCCCGGCCTTACATACTATTGGGCGGAGGATCACAATTTTTTGGGAGTACGCTCTGTTAGTATGATTGGAGCCAGCTCTGAATTTTTGGAGCGATAGAAGAGGTATATAGGATAATACAAACGAAACGGTGGATCTGCGTGACAGAGGGCTGTCGGCTAAGGGAAAAGAATAAAGACAAAGACCCTGTGAAGAGTCTAAGTGGTAGGTACAGTGTTCATTTCCCACCAAGACAGAAGTTGGCCCAGGATCATTGAAGCGGAAGTTCAGGGCACAGTTGTCCGAGTCAGAGTCGCGGCGAATTCCAATCAAGGCAGGTGGAGCACTTGAACGGTGTCAGGAATAAACAATTTCCACGTCTTTGCAGGCGTTGAGGAAAGCCTATGAATCGTCGAACCTGAAGTAGCGCCGGTTCCGAAATCTGATAAGGACCGTCTCGGTCTGCAATAAATTGCAATAAATACGATACAAACTAAGGAGAGGCAATGCAAAGATATACTAAACAGCGGATTCGAATCCGATATGAACAATGGAATAACACTAACTTACGCCACTGCCATGCCTCATAAAGTGAAAAACAACGCCATCAGGGTCACACTAACCCATGCATGAATCCCTGCCGATACCATTATTCCACTGATAGCTGTTCCAGAAGGCGTTGAATCGGCACCAGATCTTTTAAAGAGTTTAACCTGTCAACCAATACCAAATACCAGTGGGGGGGGGGGGTCGCTCACGTAGCTACAGAGACGGGGCTTTCTGGTACCCCATCTGTAGTGAAGCACTGAGCATTTCCGTTATTGTCGTGACCACACAGATCGCCAGCGGCTGTTTAGAACGAGTAAATAAGCGCATGTGAACAATATACGATACTTACGGCAACAGAAATCGAAGCCAGCGCAAGGGCCATAACCGTCACGGCCGCATACATTTATGTCATTGCTACACGTCTCGCCATCGGGGCAGCATCCTGGTAACCCATCAACTACGTCACAGTATTGCCCAATGGGACAACATCCGGTACCTATACATACACGTCTTGTAAGCAAATCTGAGATACATTGTTGAAAACGAGGAAGTCACCGTCAGAGCATGCAAGAAATCCGAAGTCGCAGGTCTGCTGGCGGGCCAAAAGACTATTTGCCGAGCCCGAGCGCAAACCGCTACGGAGCAACGCTGGAATGACACCACCGTCCGTCGAGCGCTCCACAAGAGGGAGTGGCAGGTGAAGAACTCGACAGAGTGTGAATGAAACTAGGTGCACGAGGATGAAATGCAGCGAGGCCATTCTTGTCGCCATCGAAGTCCTCATCTTGACTACAATGGAAGATCACAAGGTAAGTGAGGTCTTCAATGCCACCTTCATGATCAGTTGCACTGGTATATAACCTAGAGTGCATGTGAAGGTTCTGTATATTTGAAGCAAGGTAGTCTTAGCGCCAAGGGACACTCCGAGATGTTCGCATGTACACTACAAGGCTGGCTGGGAACGCTTGATATTAGGGGAATTCAAAGTTGGTGAACGCGTGGATTCGAATCGATGGATTCAGTTACCTTTTTCTTGATATGAATCGATTCAAACCCTGTCGGAGCAGGAAACACCCTCACATCCTCGCGCTGTCCCGCGAGTTCCTGACATTTCTACTGATCCGGCCGAACTCTAGAAAGGCTAAAATTGTAGTGAGGATCTTTTCCTCCCCCATGGAGGACGTGCAAAAGCTGTCCACCAACCTTGTAGATAGCGCTTTAGCTCTGCGGGACACTAGATAGGACTAGATTGGCTAGATTCCATTTCTTTTGACAAGAAGCGCAAAAGACTGTCATGGGCGGCAACGCAGACCCTTTTGATCGCCGCTTACGTTACATGGAGAACAATTCTGAACCCACTCAATCGCTTCAACATGGGTTCAAGTTTTTTGTTTCGACGAAAGTCGGCGTCATTCTGAATCCGTCGATTCGAATCCACGGGTTCACCAACTTTGAATTCCCCTATTATCATTGATAATTGACATGGGCGAATCATCTTTGTTTGGTTTGGCAGTCGAATTTGATAAAGCTCAACAAGTGACGATGATCAGGGGCAAATCCAAGGTAATCCTGGAAATCAAAACTACCACCTGGGCTGCAGCAATTGAGGTCTATTCATAGAGAAAATCGACTCACGAGTGCTCATGAGCAATGTATCTGTAGTTGGGTGTCGTCATGTCAGACTTGCATCAGAAACTCTCTCATACGTATGCGGCTGCAAGAGAAATAAATGCAGCGGTTTTCGTCTCTCCTCCTCGTCCAGTCCTCGTGTTTCGAAAGCTGTCAATGGTACATACAGTGATGTAGGGTTGACTGGAGGAATGAGTTCTCTAGGGTTGACGGAAACCTAACCTAACCCTAATAACAGGACCTGACGTGGGACGCCCCCAGCTGCCGGGATGCCGAGTGTGGTAGGCGGCCAGTGTCTCGTGATGGAATGTTGGACCCTGATGAGTGTGACAGTGTCGCATCTGGAGCATCCTCGTCATGATGCAAACGTGGCCATGAGTTAGACTATCTGAATCCATTTGGGATGGTGATAGAGTGACGAGCGCTCAGCGCTCCCAGTGAGAACGGGAACTGGGCTGATCAGGAAGCATCCGGAGACATCCGGGATTTTCTGGCCTTCCTGTTCGTCCTGAAAGGGCCAGAAATATCTGATCCTATTTCCAGATTATCCTCTGGACTATCTGGAATGGTCCGTAGCTCTTGTCTGGATGCATCTGGTTCCGTCCTTGCTAGTCCGTCGTGTTCAGAAAAGTGTAATCATATTTTGATCTGCTACTTACTATATACATCTGCTACAGATCTACTACGTACTAACACCGTCTGCACATACAAAGGCCGCCGTGACATAGCCTTGTCAATGCGTCGCTCGGGTGATTAGTTGTCGATGCGCGAGCCAGTCTCGACCTAAGGCTATATATAAGTCAATGGAAAGAGTGAATGAACGAGGTCATACACACCGTTGATACCTGTTCCAGGCCGTATATATCAATATCAGATGTCAATCCTTGGAAAAGATTGGATCGTGGGGCTACATACCGTGAATTGCTTCGCAAGTTGCTGGATTCTGTGCAGGAGCGAAAGAAGTAGAGAACTGATCCCAATAAGTATATCGCTTCCATACCATAGCGCTCAGTGTTGTCCCACAGCGGTGCCCGCAACAGAGGGGGGTAGCGGAGCCATAGGTGTTGGGGTGAAGATGGGGGATATCGATGATGGTGGTAACAGAAAGAGTTGCAAATCCCATCAAGTCCAGCGAATCGCTGCAAAAGACGTGTTGCGGTGAGCATGACATCATATCATGATCACCTCATATTACTATGAAGTCTTTTGGAGTCCATTGTCAAAGGTTCTTGCTCATCCTTGACCGCGACCGCACAGCATCTGGACTTTGCTGAACCACACTGAACCACCTGACCAGTCCAGATTTCTCATTATTACACGGATTTCCGTTTTCACTGGGGCTCAGCGCTCATTTGTAATCGACCGTCGTATCTCCCCACTTCTAGTAAGCTCTATTCGGGGTCACAATACATATGACCAGAATACGGCGTATTTTGGACTTGTACAACATCCTGATCACCTCTGCTCGGAATATCTTCATCTGCCTTCAATCGCTTGACATTCTCTTTCCCATGTTCGACAGGTGATGAGGATCGCTATGACCTTAAGACTGCGATCCTCTCTCTACGCTGGGGCTTCTTGACCATGAGACTTCTTGACCATGAGGCTTCTTGACCATGGGGTTTTCTTCGAGGCAGTGCATCTCTGACACACAGTGGCACTACAGGACAGCATCTCAAACAATGATCCTTGGCGCCATAAAGTGTCCAGGAGCTTGACAATATATTATCAGCGCACAGGTCCTACCATCATGGAGTATATTAGTTGATTGACTTTCTTGCGCCCATACTGACCTACGGACAACTCGTTGACTTCGCATGTGTATCCATTTACCTGTGGTGGGGAGCTTTTTTTTGCTCTGCAACTACGATGACAGACCGGCGCCATAAATGTTTCGTTTGTATTGCTTGAACCCAATTTCAATTTCAAATGCAAGTCTCCACGCCTTCAGGCTACGTTGTATCAATTATCGGCGTCTGTATGCGGGTAGGGGGTGTCGCAGTCTCCGGGGCAGCGTGTACACCTGTTATTGATGAGGTCGGTGGGAATTCGTAGGATGATCTACGTGATGAATCTGAATCTCAAATTGAAAATGGCATAATTTTCTTTACCTTTCGTTGGGGCTGGACATGGATTCGGAAAATCTGGATTGACTTGTGGGCAAGTAGAAAGAGGGTGGGTTACGGTGGGTATACGAGAGGATCAGTATTATTTTTAAGGATGGTTATGACAGAGTTTAGGAAGTTGCATACACTAGAAGTGCATCGACTTGAATGCAAGCTGGCGGGATATGGGTCTAGCATAAGTAGATGGTGGCGAGAAGAGGTAAATAGGTCGGGAGGGTCAATAATCTACGAAAACTTCCACCTAGACAAGAAACGTTAGCTGAGGTTGGATGGCAATAGTTGATAAAATTTGGCTTACCTGTTACCACAGTTGGCGCATCTGGATATGAATGAAAGGTTAGTATAAGTCCAGGAACGCTTCGGCTGTGTACATACGTTACGAAGGTCTGAAATGGGGTGGAGGAATAAGCATCGGGTTTTAGCCATACAACTACCGAGGACTTACTGTCATTGGTTCATCGGCACTGCGTGTCTGGGCTTGACGGTAATGGCATTTTCTCTGCACAAAACGGGTTCAGAGTAACTTTAGGAAAGGTAAACAATCAACATGTACTTGTTTGCATCTGCCGCATTGGAAAGCGTCTGTCTCGGCCTGCTGTTCGCCTGCTGCCAAAGACTTATGAAAGTTCTCCGCCTTGATCTTCTGATCGGCGGCCTTCCTTTCCTCAGATGCCATGTCCTGATTGGTATCGATGGATCAAACAATTGAAGCGAATGAGGCGAATGGGCGCACCTGGCTCGTCATCGTGCTCAACTTTTCGACTGAAAGCTCCCCGCTGACAACACTCTCCCGCAGCCCTGGGTTATTCTTGTCTTTCAGGTTGACGAATAGGGTGCGCATCTTGTTCTTGTAATCGGCATTGACGTAGCCATTGTGGTTATTGTATACAGTCTTCTCGAGACTCTGTGCTCGCTTGAGTATCTGTTCGATTGCTAGTGAAAATCATGAGCATCACTCGTTAATGAGACACGTGAGACTCACGAGCACCCGAATCCATCGCCAAACCGTCGTAGAGAAGTTCGATACACTTGTCTCGTGTGTTATCGCCTGTACCGGCCTTGACGCCATCGGTTTTGGAAGTACGAAACGCCGCCGAAGAGCCAACGGGCGACATAGGCGTGCCCGCCGGGCTAGCTACAGAATTTTTGCGATCCACCAGCGATCGAGTCTCGATATTAGGTTCGATGCAAAGACGATGGCACAGCACACACCTTTCCCGGTAGGAGGTTGCACCTTTGTCCCATTGGCCAACTTCGCCTTCTCCACCTGCGTCTTCCACTTCTTCACGATCTCCTTCGCGACGTCTGCGACATCCTTGGAAGCGTGTTGCCGAAGTTTGCCGACTGCCAAACCGGCTTTGCTCTCCTGAATGACACAAGAAATGGATCAGTTCCACATCGGGAAAAGTCAGAATAAAAGAAAAAGAGTAACACGCACCCTTAGAATCGCTTCAGTAACTTCGTATTCATTTTTGAGCTTGGTTAACAGAGCTACAATATCCTATTGAAGCGAAGTAATCAGACGGACAAACGTGAATAACGGGTTCAACATGGGGAAATCATTCGTACCGCGGGATTAGAAACACCTTGCAGCTGTTTTACGAGTTTCTTCAACTCTGCTGCGTCCGACATGACTTCTCTCGTGCAATCGTCAACTATGTGCTACTACAGGGGGTTCAAAAGTAACGACTGTAGCTCGACTTTATGCAGAACGACCAGCTTTGTGTTAATAATCCCTTTGAGGTGGTGGTGGTCAAAGGTTGAGAACGGGCCTATTCCAAATAGAGGCAAACATCGTCCTCACTACTCACCACAACATCAAGGTCATTTCGACAACCAGCTCAGTGGATTTCCCTGCCGTTTATACCAGGATTTCGGCCCATCTCCGCTAGACTTTGACTCGGAGCCATTGTGGAAATTTCAACATGACCACTGCAGCACTACCTCCTCTTGACTCGCTGTTTCAACGAAGCGCTAAACGCACGCGTGCTGTCTTTGCTTCTTCACCAGAAGACATCATAAGGGATGACGAAAAAAGGTGAGAAACTGTGCTGTTGGAGTTGTGTATAGTATTTAAAATTTGTAAAGCGCGAGGCTACGACTTTCTGTTAAAATCAACGATGAATACCGCGACTACAAGGAGCTACCTGCAGCTTTGCTATCACAACAGGGTCCAGTGGGACCCTCTCGGCCAAAGGAGAACAGGAAGATGATAACAGCTGGTCGTGCGTGTCGTGTTTTTCTGGCAATTTATATCTGTTTGACTTACTAGCTGGCCCCTCCAGCATCTGCCGACAATGCCACGTCTAGAATAATAGCCACCATTGACAAAACACCGACACCCCAACCATCCACCTTCAGCTCATCGACGAAACTCTCACAAGCCCTCACACTTCATAAAACGACAAGGACGGTGAAACCCACCTATCACGCACCGTGGAAGCTTGTTCGTGTCATCTCTGGCCATTTAGGTTGGGTACGGAGTGCAGCGGTAGAACCGGGGAATCAGTGGTTCGCTACAGGTGCTGGAGATCGCGTTATCAAAATCTGGGACTTGGCCTCAGGCGAACTGAAACTCTCACTGACTGGACATATCTCCACCGTCCGCGGCCTCGCTGTATCCCCCCGCCATCCATACTTGTTCTCCTGCGGCGAGGATAAGGTACGCCCACGATATGCTCCGTATGACCTAGATGCTGATCTGCCTTCCAGATGGTCAAATGTTGGGACTTGGAAGCTAACAAAGTAATTCGTCATTACCACGGCCATCTATCCGGAGTCTATTCGCTCTCTCTCCACCCTACACTTGATGTCCTAGTAACCGCTGGGCGAGATGCGTCCGCGAGAGTGTGGGACATGCGATCGAAGGCCCAAGTCCATGTCCTCTCTGGTCACACGGGCACCGTAGCAGATGTCAAATGCCAGGAATCTGACCCACAGGTGATCACTGGCAGCATGGATTCGACTGTGAGGTACGTCAAGGTGTCTCAATCCTTTTACAAATTCAAATATTAACCTCATTGCTAGGTTATGGGATCTCGCAGCAGGAAAAACGATGGTAACTTTAACGCACCACAAGAAGTCCGTGCGAGCACTGGCAATCCACCCGACCGAGTATTCCTTTGCTTCTGGTTCTGCGGGGGGTAACAACATTAAGAAGTGGAAGTGTCCAGAAGGAGCGTTCGTCTTCAACTTCAGCGGGCACAATGCGATCATCAATACTCTATCGGTCAATGCCGAGGGCGTATTCTTCTCTGGCGGTAAGTCAATCCGGTTTCGGCCTTCTACCAGTTGCTGATTAGGCGTATGCTTTTAGCTGATAACGGTTCGCTGACTTTCTGGGACTACAACACTGGGACACCGTTCCAGAATATGGAAGACGTCCCACAGCCCGGATCGCTCGAGGCCGAAGCCGGGGTTTTCTGTTCAACCTTCGACCAAACCGGTACTCGGCTAATTACCGGAGGAGCAGACAAAACAATTAAGGTTAGCTGGCTTTCCTGCTATCAGGATTAATACTTTAGCTAATATGCTACTGTAGATATACGCAGAACAGTCGCAATGATGACCAGACTTTTACTGATCGATCTGTTGCCTTCTGTTTTATCCCCTTTGATAATTTGCTTTCATTTGACTCGACCTGTGCGTCTATACAGTGTATCGTTATCGCCACCGCTCAATTGATTTGAAATATTCAACACTTGCTTCGATCAGAGGACTTGACTACTTACGACAGCTTTCGAGAAGTTAGATTTGGCTCTGGCGTTTGACTTTAACAACGCCGCATGAGAGATTGTTCTTTCGTTGAGTCAGGCAGCTCGCCGTCAGCTTCGTCGAAGCCGTGATGTTAATTATACATGTGTTTTGTAGCATAAGTATGTGGTGGTTGATATTGCAGCCCAAGGTATTCAAGATATGGCACATCACTCACAAAAGTCCCGAGATGTGAGTAGCATAGGTAGTAAGCAACAAAAAATGAACCCAAAGATACGTGGCATAACGATGGAGACAAATAGAACATGGGGTTTAGTTTGAATGGTGGGGCGGTGAGGCTACTCATCTGGGTTGAACGCGAGGCAGAGTCAATCAGAGGGAGGCGTTGTGAAGAAGCGCAAAGCCTAGCCTGCCCACCCAGTGAGAGAGGATGTGCTACCTGGTGAATATGATGTGGCGTACGACAACCTTGGAGAGCCTGGAGCGGGGACGGGATATTTCAAGGATTGCTGGTGAAACTCTTCGCGTTCAGCTGCAACGTATAATTCTCCCGGATCGTAAGAGCATGGACTGGGCGGCATTGACTGATCTCGGGCTATGTAGAATGCGCGGCGGGGTGAGACAACCTCGGAGAATGCGGGCTGGAGGTCGGGGTAGGCGGGTAAGACTTCGGTCTTGAACATGGCTGCAGTTGCTGCAACATATTCGGCAGTGAAGTTGAACGGTTCTTCGTCCGAGGGACAGGATGAGCGCCGCGGCAAGCGATGGGAAGGAGAGTCAGCTCCTCCTTCGGATGAACGGCGTTTCTTATATGAACCAGCAAGAGCATCGTGGTTGGCTCGGGGCTGAGAGGGTACGCTTGACTGAGAGGCATCCATCCTGTTATCTTGCCAAGGAGTAGACAGCGATTGCCCAAGCGTGGGCGTGGCAGAGTATAGCCCAACACGCGATTGAGACAGATTTGGTTGTGAAAGAGACGGGAGGAGGGGCTTGTACGGCATTGTGCTCCAATTTGGTTCCATGATAGTCTCAGTGTGTGGAGTGCCGATAGGAGCGGTCTGTATGTACATATTCGTTAAAGAGGTTGGTGACACGGGAGGCGACGTGAAGGCCGGCGAAGAAGTGTAAATTTCGTCTTCCGGCGATGGTATGCGCGAGTTGCGTCGAGGGAGACCTGGTCGGCGTGCCTGCATTTCTGTGGGGCTGCTCTGAGCCACGCGGCTGATACGTGCTGCCTTGGAAGTCGAGAGAGCTCTTCCGCTAGCGTTAGACCTTGGAGAAGCTTTCACCAAAGGAAGGACCAAGGGTGCAGGGGCATTTGAGTCCTTACGCAGCCTTTCTTCTCCTACAAATGGCTTGTGCACCGGCTTGGCGCCGTAGACCTTCTTCTTCGTGAGGCCATGAACTTGTTGCAACTGCGAGACAAGGCTCGGGGGGCTCTCAGGCTCGCTAGAGGAAGGGAGGCCGAGCATGTTGTCGCCAATTTCAGTGTGGCTGGAAGGGGGGAAAGAGTAGTTACGCCGTGGCAAGACACGTTGGGAAGCCGGCTAAATCATCGGGTATTAAGGGACGACGGAGATGACGGATGGTATAGGTAGAGTTACGTACGTTGAGGTGAGCTGCGAGCAGGTATCATTAGTATGATACTCAAGATTTCAGAGAAATGTCATCGAACCAGGTGCCGAATGAAGCTGTGGCCTGGCAGCTAAGCGGCAAAGGACTTCGCTGAAATCGACAGGGAAGGATGGCGGCTCTTCGATGGAATTCTGAAGCCTCAACTATAAACAAAATGGCACTCAAAGTATGAGTAAAGCTTCGAAAGGCACGAGAAAATGATTCTCACAGTCTCTTCGAAAAGAGTCGCAAGGGGTCTCATATCTTGATGGGGCGACATTACCAGATGGCATTGGATATTGGCCTGAGTAAGATTAATTACATTGAAACGGCCTCGAAGAGCATGGCTACATACCTGACTGAGCTTGAGTGCGAGCTGATGCCAACGAGTACTACCGCTGTAATTCGTTGGGTTGACGCCAAAAGTATCGTCAAAGGGCGTCGAAGCTGCGACAATGACAAGATGCTGAACAACTGGCTGTCCCTGGAACCCGGCGGCGGTCAAATACTGGTATCCTTCAGTAATGAATGATCTGCAAGGTCATGCGTGCAATGTCTTACATCGATACTGTTCCAGATATTTTCCGGAGAGAAACGATTCCGGGGGTCCCAATTAAAACTAACATCCATCAACCCGTTCTGGATTGTGTCGTACTGTCGCGGTACCCCAGAGAAGCCGGTGTCGTTGGCAGGTAGGCTCTCGGAAATAAATATTGTGATCTAAAATGCGGTATGAACGGCGGCAACCCATGACGCACGCAAATATCGACATACTGGCGCTGTGGGATTCGTGATTGTGAACCTGGTCATGATATCTTGCAGGTAACGATCTCGGAGATCTGGCCACATCATGGTCATGGCTTGTGAGTTTTCTATCAGAAACAAGGTGATAACTGCCTGGTTCTGCATTGCAGAATTGAACGGCGAGCTGGGCCGGGGCGCTGTAGGTATCAAGAAATGGGCCGCCAATAGAGCCGAGTCGTTCCCGACGTTTGAGTCAACGAGACAGAAGGATATGAATATATCGTGCTGGAATACCGGTCCTTCAAGCACAGAACAAGACTTTAAATGGCCTGGCCTATTTTGTGGATCCTTGGAAGATCGTCGGACTTTCTATTTTGACAACTTGACTAAGAAATATTTCTTGCTGAGCGACCAAAAATTAAGACGAACCTCGTATGCGTTAGGTTATGGCCTTTGCCCTAGAACTGTCCGAGAGCAGAGTGGAAACGTTGCACCGGTCCAAGTTTCGTAGAGTTATGTAAGGCTAACCTAACGCAATCCCCAGTGTGTCACTTTGACTGCTAATACAGTAACAGATGCGTCGATTAGTGGGACGCTTTGAGCCAACCGGCAGGGAAGCATATCAAACTGACCCCAACCCAAAGAGGACCCACAGAAGAATAGGAAGGCTCCGCTTCAACTTCCGAAGACAGGAATACAGCTTTAAAATCAGATCGATAGAGTTTTTTGCCTGCTGTCGTTATGACAAAACTACCCGGAAGGGCCGAGGCGGAGAGGAAATTGCAACAATTAGGCGACACGTGGGCCTGTCGGAAGATGATCAAAAATCGTGGTCTATGTCCATAAATAGATATAATCAAGGCCCATAATATACAATCGGACCAAACTCCAGGTGCAAGGCTCTAACGTAGCATGTATAGCGTCCAAGCCTTGAGGGTTCTGCAATTCGAATGCAACAGGTTTTGTTCAGATCTCGCCCATTAGCCATGGTGGGAACTCTTACCTTGGTCCTTGAATGCTCGATTAGGAAAATCATCGAGAAAACTGACGCCACAACTGCGCAAACATCCTTACCCCATCTGAGCCTATAAATGATCAGTACGATCAGTCAAATGAACCGATTCAGGTGAGCCCAAGAGTATCAATCTCCCCCATAAAGGTGCGGACGAGGGCCAGAAAATGGTATGATACCCAGCCGTTGAACACCTGTTTTCGATTCAGGCCCTTGTGTCTATCGAGAGAACGCGAACTACCAAGGGAGCGAGTAGATGGCATGCCGGTAGAAGTTATCTACTTTGATTTCCATCACCATCAGGACGCATGTCCTCCCCTGCTTTCATCTGCCCTGGCGGGTATCAGTTTCTCGGCAGGCTCGGACCAGCTTATCCGGGCATGGGTCCATGTGTACGCATAGATCACTGCCATATGATTCTTCCCAGAATTTTGCCATTTGAACGAGTTCATTGAAGAGGATTTCGAAGAATTGCTAGACTTACACAATCACCTGCAAGGCGTGGCAATTTCAGAATGGTAGACTTGATGCTCGATTCGGGCATGATCAGTCACTCAGGCACCCATCACATATCTGGACACTGGGTATTACTATTTCTAACTGTTGTCCTCTCACCAGTGATTATGTAGATCCGACCAAGGAACCTTTGAAACAAGAGGAGCACGTTCAGGCTGTGAGGCTCGTATAACATTTACCAGAGCGTCGTTTTGATCACCTCAAGGCAGCCGTTCCGACCCAGACTCCCCGTCGAGAATCTCCTATCCAAGGAGTACGATCTGCATTCGCCTCGGCTATCCTCCCTCTCCACGAGGTGGTGCAACTGATTAGGGAAGGCAGGTTCCCTTTCGTGCCCTTCAAGATTCAACAAAACATTGACCACTTCATGTACTTACTCCGAGAGTAGATGTGTCCCCACTGCTTGGCACGGCCGTAAACAAGAGGCTAAAATCGAGAAGTACATGCGCGCCTGCGGGACCATCGTTGTCGAACAGAAGATACTTCAAGGGTTGGCAATGTGTATTGGTGCACGAGCATTGAAAGTGATTTCTGACAAACGATCCGAGCAATGTTTCACATAGGTATTCATGAAGTAGCCCGGCGTTCGATTAGCGCTAGAAAGAGAGTAGTATATCCGCGCAATGTCCGTGAGTTGGTGGCTGCAAGCCTTACAACATCAAAGGGCCGCGGGGTAACGCAAAAGTACAAGGAAACTCATCGGTGATCAGTGACATGATCGATATCAGCCTAGACATAACACCATGCATTGATTTCCACAGCACCTTTGATTGAAGACGGCACCATGGTGAATGTATTATCGATGGCTTCAGTATTGGCTAAGACTGTTTCTAGGCAATCGAGAGGCAAGGAATATTCTGGTATTCGAAGATGGCTAGTCGGATTCTCTTCCGAAGGTTGCACCTGACCCAAAAACAGCGGCCGGGCGGTGACAACATAACATCCGGGGAAGGCGTCTTGGTGGACGCCGCAGGAGGAAAATCGCTTCCTAATCGCTGCTTTGTGGGACATGCGCCGCTTCTCTGTGGGGAGCGTCCACAGTGGGTGGCTCGCGAATCGCTTTGCGGTCCTGGACCCTTCCGATGCGAACTACACTTCGGGTGTCCGTAAAGGCGTTTATGGAACACCTTTGGGAAAGAATCATGAACAAACTCCTGCGAAGACTGGGTTTGCAACGAGGCGAGGAGCACAGGTTTGGATACATGAAAAATAAAGCCGGAGCCTGAACGTTGGACTTTCATATTTCACCGCCCGTCACGACCACAGCATTATTAATGACGCATGACACGGCGCGCGTTAATTTACCGCACTTCTACACATGGCTCTTCCAAAGGACTGCCCAGAGAATCGTTGCCTAGTCATTCGTCACACGTTGCTCTGGTGAGAGTGCACGCGACCGCATGTTGTCTTGGATGGGCGTCCCACAACAACTATGGAGTGTAGGAACACTGTACGCGATAGCTCCAATAGCCGCCCATTGGTATTTCCTGTTCAACGAATGATGGTCAGGCCCCTGCCTCCATATGCCCAGGTCACACAGACTCCAGGAGTGGTAAGGAGGGCGATCTCGGCGGCTGCGCATCTCAATGCGAAATCGCACCTGATGGCTGATTAGATTTTCAAATTTGTTTGTGGGCGAGCTCTACTGACCTCGTTGTACAGCTCCTCGCCGAGTTCTGATGAGGTATGTCTTCTGATTTCCAGGCATAGGTGTGTAAGGCCCTGGCAGCCCGTCACCAAGAGATCGATGAGTTGGGGAGTCAGATTCTTGATGGTAAAAGTTAGATGTGTAACGGAGGAGAATAACGAAGTCAATCCTTTGACTTCCGAGAGGTCTAGATGGGGCCGAGACACATCCAGTGAGGTGATTGTACGACGAAGACCGTTGGCAACGGATAGGTCAATGCCTCCTCCTTCGTGAGAGTTCATGAAGAGATCAATATCCCGAAGTCCCTTAACAGTGATGGCACGAAAATGCCGCCACTGACCTTGCCAGGTTGGGCGGAGCCAATTGGACACCTGTTCCTCTGTGTCTACTGATATGATCCGTTGTGAATGATCACACTCATCGAGCAACAGAAGAACGCCATAAGGTAGTCCGTGATCGTTTGTTGGATTTCTGAGTGACAAGTTTGTAAGACAGGGAAATCGTCCCAGTCCACGGAAGAAGGGGGATGATGCGTGTCCAATAGCAGGCGATGCTATCCGTAGAGATTGAAGAGTACGAGACACCCCATTGATCAACGGAAGGAAAGTATCCAGCTCTGACAGCGCCGGAACACCATTCATGTAAAGCTCTAGTTTTTCCAATCTACTGAGAGCAGTGACGGGTGTTGGAATGAAGATTTTCGCATCGCCCTGAGGTATAACCATGGAGAGGCTACGCAAGTTCGAACCAAAAGCAGGGAAAAATGTAGAGAGAAGTGGGCAGTAGGGCTGATATTTCCTCCCGAACATCTGGCGCTCCCAACGAACATCTAAATCTTCGACATTGACCAAAATTTTTGCCAATGCAACGAGGGAGTCACGAATGCTATCCGACGTCACCAAACGCCCTGAAAGGTTTTGAGTCGGCTCCTTCTTTTCACGATACATCGCAGTGCTGACGTGTACGGGCCCAGAAGATGAGAAAGCGGTATATATGCGACGGTATGAGATTGGCGCCTTTTTCAGATGCAACGAATCCCAGATTTTGTCAGGCTCTAGCTTTATTGCCCGGATGCGAGACGTAACTGCGGGATTCGACCTAGCCATTATGTGTGAGATGATATGCTGCTGTTGAATATTTGTGGACATACTCGATGGTTTCAAGCTGCTGGGAAAGCTCGATGTGTGATGTAGGGCTGAAGCATAGCTCGCGGTAACGCCTGTCTAGGACGGCTTCTTGAAAAGCGGGGTGAATGTGCATCCACTTGCGGAGATCTCCCGGTCCCAAATATCGAGCTATGTTGGCCAGGAGTTCGAAGGGGAGAGAAACGCAGTAGTGTCCTCCGTTATGTTTAGCTGGGTCCATCGCGTAGATACTGGATGAAAACTCGGGACAGGAGGGGTAACGATGGCGGTATTTCACTGACGGCTTCTGGACAAATAGGACTAGTGGAGCGTAGTTACAGCGGGCATGCGATGCTGTGTACGACAAACTGCGGCCAACAAAGAATATGTATAGATCACTGAAATCGCGAGACAGGTCCCTCGTCAATACTGGATATGTTTTATGCCAAGGAAGTCGTTCACACCTGCTACCCAACTATTACCAATTCAACCAGATGTCCGTTTCTCGGCTGGTGCGTTTCACTTGAGAACGCTTGGGGTTTAATGCACCGAAAAGTTGAGATAACTCTCAAGCGCAGCCGAGTCGGTTGAGTTCTGCAATTGGCAGTCGTGGGTGAATCCATGGAAAGTTTATATGGATTGTGATCTGATCGTGAGTCGCTGCCAGGCTGTGACTGTCGAGCAAACGCCAAACTTTGCCCAAACACTGTCACCTCAATAATGCGGCCCCCGACCACCACTGCATCTTTTACTTTTCTTTCTTTGTATACCTGCGAGCTGCTCGAGATATCTATGAGAGCATGGTCAGCTGCCCGTGCTTGACGGTAGCTTCATATCGATATTCTCTTGAACAAAGGTCTCTGATAGTCTGCAATTGCCCAGCCTGTCACTGTCAGCACATCAAGGTTGTTAGGTCAATCGGGGTCCGGCGCGGTCCCCGAACGACCAAATAAGTCCCGTGCTACACTCATTCAGTCGCGTATTCTGTTTGCTACGGACGCTTCGCCCCTCGGGCGTCAAGGAGGTACTACAACTTTAGATCGGTTTCAACAGGTTCGCGTCATTTATCAACTTCTGATAAGCGTGCACCCATCATGCCGGCTAGCTGCTACGATTGTCATTCTGACGGTAGACGGTCGTTATATCGTCGCCCCACCTCACAGGTTCCTCTCGAGTCAATGAGCATACGTCTGTTCGGCTCAAGGCGTCCGCAGAGCCACTCTGCTGCGCCGTCAGACCAAGAATAAGCTCCTGGTTTGTCTTGTCTGCATTCAACACCGCCCAAGGATCTGACGCACTAAGAAATGATCATCGTTGCGAAATCAGGAAGCCGAACGACAAGTACTAACAGCATCATACACTTCCCACCTGACATCCTTCCATACCTCAGCTCCCAATCTGACCAAGACACTGTCCAAGGCGCCAAAAAGCTCTTCGAGATACTCTCTCGGCCACGTCCATTGCCCATCGTGAAGGCAGCGCCTCGAGTTGATATCTGCCCGGCGTGGTGGATCATTGATTATAAAACAAAAATATTCAAATACTACGTTACTTGCGGGGGAAGCCGTTGGTCGTTCTGGATAGAGGAGCTGGCCTGACGCCGCTCGAAAAGCAGTCTGAGCCTCTTCGGTGGACAGTTGAACGGTGAGACGCTCTAACGCAGTTTTGGCAGCTTTGAGAAGCCAGTTGGTGCCAATAAAGTCCCCGGCCGTGGCCTCGATATCTTCAGCCTTGATAAGTGTTTCGGGCCTCTTCACCGTTCGATCTGACTGGAAGTTATTCAACCTCAAATCTTCGTCGAGCTTTTTAATGCTGGAAGTGGGCTTTGTGAGGATCTAATGCTATCGGATTAACTCTGAAGCTTACAGTTTAGAACCGCCGGGTTTGGGCTTAGTCTCGTTCTTAACGGGCCCAACCGGTGGCTTGTTGAGTGAGGTTCCACCTTGTTCAGGGAAGGCCTTCCACCACAGGTGCCATTGTCGATAGTCAAGTCGATCACATCACTTTCGAGAACAGTGGCACGGCGTTCCAAGGCTGGTCGTCGAACTACGGCCGGCAGCGTGGGCTCTCGCGATGGCTCTGATACGGTCACCCCTTGAGCCACAGGCCTCCCCTGCACGAACGCAACCGGTTCCTCGAAGCTGCTGTCCTTATCGCCATTTTCGACCTGTCAATTTTTTCTCTTGTTGTTCCTTGCTTTTAGATCGTCGATACTGCGATGTGTCTCAGTCTGAGCAATAAGAACATGAAGAGTAAATCACTTGAACTTCTCTCTCGCTATATAACTGTCTCGATACAGGTCCTCTGAACCCAGCACTTTGTGGAGCAGGTACACTAGTATGTACATCGGTAAGCGTTGAAAGAATGAAGACAAAGTTCACAATCGGCAACTTACACGCTAGCTTGAAAGTCAAGTTCCTCAAGATCCTTATCATTAACCTTGTATTTGTATTTGGCATTTGTCTTATTTATCTGCGATGTGCAAATTGGTCTTCAATAGTTGAAAAACAATAACTTGGAGCGCAAATCTAACCTGTTTTTTACTCCTAGCCTCAAGAGGCACGGTGGGGTCATGTTCCCCTCTCGACGCGCGGGGTCTTTTCGAGGGAAGAAAGTTTGGAAGAAGAAGCTTTACTTGGTGTCTGAGACAAGGTGTGGCACCTTACGCCATCATCATCATTGTAGCTCCGAATTCTGGCCCGACGGATGGTTGTAGACAAGAGATGAAAGGCATGATTCTTCAAGGATTTAATCGTTTGACCTAGGCACTCGATAGTGAAGAGTGTGAAAGAAGCTTGCTGGGCCCATCGACGCTGAACCAAGTTATATTGGATTAAATTTGAGGAATTGAATTCCAAGTTGAGCCTAGCAGTATGGAGATGAGCAGCAGCGTCAGGATATAACGAAGCAGCTATCCTCCTTCTTTATGAGGTGCATCCGAAGTTTGCCAAGGTGGCATGGATGCTCTACTCGCCGCACCATGGAAATATGTTGAAAATAAGAACATAGTAGATGCAAACATACTAGTAATAGAGCCGTTACCGTTGGCGTACTTCGATGGACATTTGACAGTTGCGCAAGGTCGGACAACGCGTAAATAATTGGCATCTCGAGAAGAGAAACTGGTGAGGGGGTGTAAGATGACGACCAAAAACTTGAATTTATACAAGTAGAATCCAAAGGTGCTCGTGGCAAGCCGCATTACTTATAAGATTCTGATGATCAATTGATGGCGACAATCATGCCGTACAATACTTCCAATTCACAACCAATTTGACGAACTAAGCCCTCAGGCCTCAGGCTGGGCTCGTCTTGAAGGCCTGAAGCACGAGAATGAAACACTACGCTGTGAACAGCTACAATGCTTCCACTTATTAGCCTTATGAGATTACATGGTGCGTTATCATTCTGCATCAGCGTTCAGCTTTTTGACAGCACACGACTCAGGTCGTCATCGGTCCGAGGTTGGGGGCCGGGTTGAGCCCAATACCATGTCAGGCGGCTTATTTCCTTCTTTTACTTTCCTATGCCAACCTCCATGATCACTTCGACGCCCCAAACCGTTGCACGCCGTCTTCAATCCTTCCTAAAGCGGTTAAGTCCATTGCCAGTGGCACAAATCATTCCTCTGAAAACATCGAAAACGTTGAAAAAGAAGACACTTTCTTCTAAATGGCTGGACAACACGATTCTAGCAGCAGTCATAGTCCGCGACTCAAGTGACCTCGTACCATTTCCCTATTTCAGGCTTGTAGCAGGCACTGTCGTGCAGCTGCTCTTCAAGATCCAAGTGAGAATCCTTTGGCATCCACGGATATCTACTGAGGTCGGGTATAGACTGTACGCAACAACCGACACGATTTCAATGACCTCTGTCAGAAACTACTGGATGTCATAGTCATTCTGCGGAATACACTCCATTCATGCAGCCTAGACCGGTCTCCGCCAATGGAAATCATTTCCCGTTGCCTTGACTTCGTGAATACGTATGTCCTGCTACTTATACAGATAAACCCATCTTTAAAAACGTTACACATCGATCAAAGAAAGTTCTTGAGTCTGCAGGCTCAGATCAATGAAACAATACGGCAAAGCAATACATGGACTCGCTTTCTCGACTCTGCAGAAATCGCCAATGCTATCGCACGGTACAAACAACAGATCGATGATATGCGGTCGAATTTCACTGTATGTTCTCTTTGCCTTCGCAATTACATTGTTTCTCACGAACTGCTCCTAGCTCGAGCTTCTTGTTCGCATTCATACGAAACTTTTGGAACATACGCCTCCTCGTCACCTAGATTACACTGTCAACCTGGTGCATTTTATTGACGCAATGAACGATAGGATACCTGTACCGATGGATCAGTGCTTAAGCCCCAAAGTACGTGATGATTTCAACGTGGTTGGCATGATTTCGCCAACCTATATATTTATAGGAGTTCAACAATTATATAAATCTTCGTTTTCGACAACGGTTGGGTTACGAGATGGAGCGAGGGGACTATGACCTGTCAGTCTTGCAAGTCATGGGCGCTCAACAGTCGTTAGGACGGGGTAGTGAAACTTGGGCATTGTTGGTTGAACCAGGAGCGACCATCGTGATGGACGTTCTTTTGAGGTCACATTCGGAGAACTTGGACACTGACAGTCGGCAATGCCCCTCTTGTGGCCACTTGTGCAGAAGTGCATCTCTTGGGGACGAAGTTATCTGGTAGGATCCTTCATATCCCTCCTTTATTTATACTAACCCAGAATTAGCCCTCAGTGCTCAACAACCTTCTGTGTATCTCGAGCTATGATTGAGGAGATTGAGCGTGATGCTGCAGATTCTACGGACATAACAATGGATGCGCCTTCAGGGATGCAACGACAACACGAGAAGGCCCTTCCGTCCTTGCACACAGTGCCAAATGGCTCTAGGATTGCCGGCCGTCGACAATTTCGTCGGTTTCGCGTCCTTCTGCACGAACTCGAAAGGCATCTGCCTCCAGCGAAAGTAGAGGTTGACTGTGTGACACCAATGCAGACTTTTTCGCAGGAAGATAACCCCTCCTCTGATATGAGTAATCGCTCGCATCTTATAGTTGATCATGAATCTTCTCACGCGGGGGCCGCCAACCCCGAGAGCATAGCAAATATTGATGCTACGCCGGATACAGAAGAATGGACACCGGTAGTGGTTGATAGTTTGCCCTTAGTTGCTATTCCATCAGAATCTGGTCCGTATTTTTCTTCACATCTAACGTGACTGAAGCTGAGAGCTACCAAAAAAGCTGTAATGGGCAGCTCACCGTCCAATAACGCTGGCCAAAGCAAGGCTCTCGTCTTATACCAGCCTCCATGGCACACTCTAACATCACAGTTCAGGTTATAGGACCATTTTAAATAACATAGAAGCGAAACAAAGACTCAGGGTAAACTACCGCGACACTAGCGAAGGCCCTCCCCATAATCCCATCTGGACTTCGGCCATTTTTCGTGTGTCACTTTACTGATCATCAGCGAAGCAAAAATATTGACCGTTCTTCGTGGGTAGTTGGTGGCGAACGACTCGCCGTGGCCACAGACCTCACAAAGGGTCGTGCTCGTGAAGCAGCGGCCAAACAGGTCGTAGAGACCTATGGAATGTTGTTCTAGCTGCAGCCATCCGCGGTCATGACTCCTAGGAATCGGGGCGTTGGGAATCTTGGGATAATGTGTGACGTTCTCAGTATTTCAGTACAGATGCAATGTCGAACAAGATTATCGGTGTTGCACAACAGAATTGTCAACATATAGGGCCAACGACAGATTTATTGCCTGTAGGAAAATAGCCTCGGAACAGAGACATGCCAGTTATCACTGATAGTAAACGAACGAGGGAATACAAGCAACGATGCCACATATATACCTAAAGTACTGCGGAATGCCCTGATCATGGGTTGAACCCCGGACCTTACGCGTGACGCCACCAATCTGTCATTCCGTCGATCCTCCGTTCAGCACGGCAGCTCGCATATATTCCAACATTGCCACCTACTGTAGGTCGGAGACATCCTTGCATTTTCAGTGCGATCCTCTACTGCGTTACGAGGCCACATGTGTAACATCGCCAAAGACAAACAATTTTCGAGTTCTGCAATTGGCAGTCGTGGGTGAATCCATAGAAAGTTTATATGGATTGTGATCTGATCGTGAGTCGCTGCCAGGCTGTAAAGACGCCAAACTTTGCCCAAACACTGTCACCTCAATAATGCGGCCCCCGACCACCACTGCATCTTTTACTTTTCTTTCTTTGTATACCTGCGAGCTGCTCGAGATATCTATGAGAGCATGGTCAGCTGCCCGTACTTGATGGTAGCTCCATATCGATATTCTCTTGAACGGAGGTCTCTGATAGTCTGCAATTGCCCGGCCTGTCACTGCCAGCAAATCACAGTTGTTGGCAGGCAGGTAGGGACAATCGGGGTCCGGCGCGGTCCCCGAACGAACAAATGAGCCCCGCCGCGTGCTACATGCATTCAGTCGGTCGCGTACTCTGTTTGCTACGGACGCTTCGCCCCTCGAGCGCTGTGAAAGCCGAAGTCGTCAATACATCCCCTGCAGTAGTTGAAACACCCATACAGCTATGCCTCCATTTGGAGCGCCCCTCCAAACAGTGTCAAGGCTAAACAGTCTGCAGTAGTCGACACTTTCTGTAGCTAGAAATGACTCTGTGTGACAGATTTCGATTAGGTCCATCCGGATAGACTGTACGAGAAAGCAACAGTCAGTGTAAGGCACAATTTCAATCTACCGGGGTAGCAATAAAGTTTGTCACAAGTCAAACAGTACTTACATACCAATTGAAGAAATATGGCTCAAGTCGGCAGAAACATTACATGAACACGTTGCCATATAATCTCTATGATACCTCGCACTGCCTTTATATCGTCTTGTTGGTGTGAACTTGCAAGGCCTTCTGAAGACTCATGAATTTCTGTGTCGCCTTCAAACATCATCATTGGCAATCCTGAATACATCCACACATATCTCTACATTATCTTATTAGCCCTTCGTAGTCTTCGACGACGATGCAGCTGGGGGAGGAGACGGTGTTCGCTGCTTACAAACGCGAGCGGTGAAATTGCTCGCGTTCATTTGGCCACGGCAGATAGGACAATTGATCTGTAAGTCGGTGAGCATCCTGGTGAGACAGCTAAAATACAGTCAATTAGAAACGAGGGCTGTTATTACGCAAAAATCAACATACTGTCCACACGCCTCGTGGCTAGGGGAGTTGGCGCAGAAGCTGTAGAGCTTATCCGGTGCGCGAATCTTGTCCAAGCAAATGGGGCATGCTGAAGGGTAACTGTCAGGCACTGAACCTGACTTTGTCGTACACGGTCAGACTTACTGTCAGTGCGGGCTTCCAAAACATTGTTGCCGTCCAAGAAGTCAAATCGCTTCGAGATGTAATCCCTTGTCTCGAACACGTTGTCGAGCTCTCTGTGGTAAATTTCTGTGTCGAGCTCCGACATACGGGGCGCAACATCATCGTCGGCGAACAGGCCACGCTCGAGGACTTCATTGCGAGATGGACCGCGGGTGCTCCTGAAAATACAGTAATCAGTAGGTGCCAGCAAACATAAATCCTTCGACAGCACGTACAATGACTCATCCTGGAGACGCCGTGGCATGGCTTGGGTGACGCCCACGAAAATTAGAGCGGCAGCAGCAAAGATGGCGGTTGAGAAGCGCATGGTAAGATAAAGTTGATAAAGAAGATGGAGTAGGAGATGTTGTTTGAATGGGTGAGACCAGCTGAGGAAACAACGTCGAACAGCATCTTCTCTTTATACAATTCGCGGATGCAGCCGAGAATTAACTGTCATTTTGACCTGGGTTTGACCATTCCTTTCTTGGAGTTGAAACAGTCATCAAGCTCGACCCTCAGTTGAACTCACAGGGTTAGCGTTTGAGGCCTTGTTGCGTGTGTCATTTTGTGCGAGACGGAGATATTATTAATGTAAAGTCAGCCTTTTGAAGTTAGCGTCCAGTAGTAACCAAAGTAAGTGTCGTGCGGCTTCTCAATAGGCTGGAGGCTAGCAGAAGCTAGATCAAAAAGAGCTGGAAGTGTTACTGGGCGCCCAAAGACAGGATGGAGGCCAGTAAGAAGCTATTACTAAACTTTGTGGAGTGCTTGGCGATTAGGATGTGGCGTTGAAGTTACAAACCACTAAGTCACATACATCCCCGAGACGTCGCTTCACTGCCACTATCTTGATGTTACGGTCAGGGCCGGCACAAGGGAACTACGGTTGCCGACCTGGGTCAAGGTCTATTTCGCTGATGGCAATGATAGGCGGTGCAAGCGGATTGATGGGGTCCGA
>JABCKT010000262.1:0-25152 GCA_018858115.1 Tephrocybe rancida
AAAGATAAGGCAGATCCCGAAAGATGCCTAGATAAGGCTATATATTGGTATATCATTTCATTTACAGATTCCTGATGTGGGGCACGAGCAGTTGGAAATTGGCCAGATCCCATCTGATGTTGTCTTAGTACTTGTATGCGGTGTATGTGCGTGTAATAGCAGGGGTGCAGTGAAACGGTACGAGTAGCGGGCTTTGCGACTGGAGGGCGCCCTGCGCTGTTTATTCGATCGGGTCAAGAAGTTGGCGGCAGAAGGCGTTGTCGCGATCACGTGTCCTGTGACGTCACAGTCAGTAGTGTGACCAAGAAGTTCAACATGACATTGATCTCGTCTCCCACTGTCTCCAACTTCCAGTAGTAGTACTGTCTCCTGGCCAGGCCTTCCCATTCCTTCCCCATTGGTCCCATAGGACCCATCGTATCTGATATGAATATTCCTGTTAAGTGTTGTCGCGTTGTGTCGTTATAAAGAGGTTGTACTGATTAATCTACCCCTCAGTACCACCACAATACGTCATCATCGCAGATCTCGCTCATCCGAGTCGAAGCACATCGGAATCTCTCAATGACGATGACCAAGCTAGTGTAGCATCCTTATCTTGCTTGATATGTTCCACGTCTACGGTGGGACGCGTGCGCACCCATTACTGAGCTTCTACCGCTTCTGTGCACCGCATTGCAACAGCAGCAGGTGGTGATTTGTCTCTTGAATAGGTGACGATGGGGATCAGGAGAGGTCCTGGGAGGATAGGTCGCAGATATCCGTGCACAGTTATAAGGGTCGTATACGACGCTCATTCCCCAATCAGCAGCAGGTTGCAGCATGAATCTAATACTCAATATGTGCCTCTTATTCTCGCTTCTCATTGTCGCTCTCAGTGTTCCTCAAGGCCTAGGTTAAAAATACTTTAAGAATGTCGTGATCACAACCTTTCCGGACTCTACGAAGTGTTCGACTGTTCGACGTAATGGTAAACCAACTACTAAGGCCAGAAAGTATGGATGTAAGTACAACTTTCACGACCTCGCCTCAGTCGACCAATTGGGTTCTTGCTAGGAACAACCGTAGCAAATCCGGCGATGACAACGCCCAGCCCAGAAATGGGGCATAACACTCCCAGACCCTTCGCCCCACCTAGTACCAACGAGCCGATCTTGCTCTCTCATTACTGAACAATTTGCTACCATGCGACAAGTGAATGTCAGCCGTCTGGTGGTCCCCGCCCTTACCGTCCGCAAACTTCGGGTCCCACCCCACACTCCGTCCCTCATCCCCTCGTCCGTTACCGTATTAACCTTCACATCCGTGAGCCCCAAGGAACCAGACCGTACATCTCGAAAAGTGTATCCCCTATGCATAAATAGGGTTGATCTTGCATTAAAAATGTATTTATCCTCCTGCTTGGCGACAATTGAAGGGAAAGCAATGCAAAGTTCCACCTCAGCCTGCCCGACCCCAGGCACGAAGTTTGCGCTCGGACCCAGAGTGCCGCCTCCGCAGTGCTGTTCGACACGACGTAGACCCCAGGCTCGGGGTCGTCATATCACGCCGTCTGTTCAAGGCTTTCAAGTTGGGGCCCGAGCAAGCTTAAGGAGTGGACTGAGCGCCCTCTGTACAATGGCTGTCCCAGGAGCGTATCTCCGGGCCCTCTCCCGCGGCCTCGAGAAGGGGCCTCCAGACGCGCGGGTTGCGCGATGAGCCACGGATGGGCTTATATGTGGCGCTGTTGAGAAAGTCGAAGGAAGTCGTTTGGAAGGTGCGATGCCAGGTACGAGTGGAGATACACGAGCCTTGGAATGAGAGTGTTATGGCAAAGGGTGTGTTTGTACGGTCGGGTGTTGCCTATAAGTATGGCGTAAAGTTGGTAAGTAGAGGAAGGCGAGAGTTTGAAGTTGGTGACACACCCTAGGGCTTCTTGTGGGAGATTTTGAGCCGTTGTGGTGGCCCCCTGCAGTTGGCTGGATTAATATTGGTAGAACGGAAAGGCCCAACACAAGTCCAGACACATCTGGGAGTATGAGATCCATGTCGATGTGCGTTGGTTGTTTGAGTTGTGGGAGCTACTTAAAAAGTCAGGGAGGAGGAAACGCAAAGAATAAAGTGACTCAACTGGGTGTGTTTTTATGTATGAAAGCACAACTCGAGTCACATTCTGATGTTTCTGGTCTCACAGCTTATCAGGGTTGCTTCCTTGGAGGCTGGTTCCGGGCAAGCATCGAAGTTGTCACATAAACTTTCCTTTGTGTTCTGGACTGGCAGCATTGACGAGGACCACCCTTTTCGCGTCAGCCCCACGTTCATGCCTCACCATCCTGTAGGAGATCCATAGAGTGCCGCGTTCCTTCTTGGTTGCGGGCACTTGCCATGTGATCGCAACAAACCAGGCTGAGGTCCTGAACAAGTTTGAACTTAGAGCAACTCAGGGTTAGACTCGGAGCTGTCGTTCCTTCTACGCCTATGCGTGGTTGGGTGTATGAAGGATACCTTCTGTCATGATATAGAATTTTGACGCGTACATCACATCGAAGACATAACACAAGCCAAGGCAAATTCTTTAAGCTTGTCTCTCCAACTCCGCCTGTTCCTTTAAACAGATGCACTTCGGTATGTGCAGTAGATGCCCTCGCCTGCTCCTCAAGAACCTCGCGTACATCTGCCCCGCAAAGAGGACCGCCACGGCACTCATAATGACCGGGTACTGGAACTCCTCCGGCTGCGAAAAGATCATGGTTGACGCGTACGAGTCGAGCGCGAAAAAGTTCTGGACCGAAGCTTCGATCGACGAGAACGTGCCACGATAGTTCGGCTCGACCTCCTATCGACACAATGGTGAGTAAGACAGAGTAAGAAGACAGTAACGAGACCTTCGCACCTCTTGTATGATGATCTGGACGCAAAGATCAAAGCCCCACAAGCCAACCCGACTCCCAATAACCCCACCAACCAAACCCGAGGCAGCGACGAAAGGCTCCGCCGCTCCCAAGAACAATGCCGTCCCAATCGCAAGGCATATGATCTGCCAGCTGAGGAACCACATCGCCGCGCGGAGTGGGCCGAGCCTAGCCATAACCCTCGGGGCGATCCACGTCGCGGACATTTCGGACAGCGATGACAGGGTACGGACGAGACCGATGTGCACAGAGTTGTAGCCAACAGTGAGGAGGTAGGTGACCATTTGTCCGGAGAAGGAGAGCACGGTGAAGTAGAGCACGGAGAGGGAGAAGGAGGGCGTGAAAGCGGGGTGTTGGTAGTAGAACTTGAGTGACCGTGTTGCGGGACGGATCCAGGATAGCAGAGGCATTGAACGCCGCGCCGGATGCACTCGAGGAACGTCGCCTGGCGCTTCACTGCTAGTTGTACTCTTGTCTGCCTGTAAAGCGGGGACCCTTTTGTAGACCTAGGTGGGCCGAAATCAGCAAATATACGGGGTGGTCCAACGAATGACGAACTCGTGCAATGGCCCAATATTCGAGGCCCACAGACAGCACACTCAGTCCGAAGGTAGCCATTATGGCGACCTCCGTCGACAGCCCGTCGATGAGCGCGATCACAAGGGGGCCCATCAACTTGCAGAAAAGGTCGATACGGCGCATTTGAGAATTAAGAACTGCTCTCGAGGTAAGTCCTCCTGAATTTTCGAAACAGCAATCGACATACCCCTCAGTTCGATCGTCGTATTGCTGGCCACAACGACGACCTAGAATGAGCTGCGTCAGGCGTCTGATGTCAGCAACATCGAGTCGAGGCATACCCAGTCTTTCTCGACAGCTACGGTGTTCATCACCGAACCAAGTTTCTCGACACACGCTAACAGAGCCAAGGCAGTGAGGACGGCGATCCTCACGCTCTCTGAGGCGATCAAATCCTTCTTCAGCACCCAGAAGCCGATGCACGACAGCGCGACCGCAAAGCGTTGCATAACTGTAACCACCACCCGTCACCCCAATGAAAGACACTTCACAAAGCAGAGTACTTTCCAATGGATAACCTGACCACACGCAGGCGACTCCCAACATCAATATAGCTCCCAACCATGGGAGAAAAGATGATTGCAGCCGCAGCACGCGCTAAGGCGTAGGCTGACGTCGGTAGGAGGGTCCCAACGAAAATTGACGCCACAAATAGGATAGCGCCGAACTCGAAGAGCCGCGAGTTCCATGTTGAGAGGAAGTGAGAGATGTAGAGCAGCTGGCTGAGATTTTGGGGCGCCTCCGATGACTGAGGATCGGGGACACTGCTGACGCCGTCGTAGAGATGTCCGCCCGCCAAATGGGTAGTTTCCGATGCAGATAACTGTTCTTCTCCGGCCAGCAGAGGTGTAGTCTGGTCTGAGGTTAGATGTGAGCTCTTCGAGGCCATTGTAAAAATCAAGTGGAAGCCCTCAGGCTGACTTACCAGGTTCTGTATTTTTGTCCTCCCGGTGATGGCCGTTAATTGCCTTTCCCCACGTCGTTCAAACTCTATCCAGAGACGATGTCTAGTCTCTGGTGGGCCTTCAACAGCTCACGAGTTCTACACCCATTTCAAACAGCTAAAGCCGCGCTGTTTAACGCCAGTGACTCCCTAAACTCATCCTATACCCTCATCGACAAGTACGACGGGCAGTATTTGTTGCGCAACTGTTCGACGCGTCGCAAGAGGTATCTGGAAGATGCGTAAGACTCTTATGAAAATGAAGATCGTAGCGCAACCTTACCGTAAATTCGGTGAATTCTGAACGCCATTTCTAATGTCAGAAATGGTTAGTTGTGTGGTTGGATGAGTCTTTTCCCGTCTGAGGAGACATCGGGCAGGTTCAGCGGAGAGAACAGTGTCGGCAGGAGTAAAAGAAAAGCGTAATGTATTGGGTCATGGATGTGGTCTGTACTAGACAAGTTGAAGCGAAGAAGAGCCAATAGTAACCCCAAACCCCAAACTGGGCCAAATAAATCCCTACCCAATCCAGGTGCACGCGACGGCCCTCTGAACGCGACCATAACACAGGGTACTATTACGATTTGGCCGGCCATCGTAGTTACCCGTGGTCACACCTCGCTTGTCTGGCCTTGAAGTTGCTTGATGCGTATGTAAATTCGTACCAAAATTCCCCAGTACTGCGAGTACATGAATGTCTTGAATCTTCTGGATTTAGTTAGACTACAAACCGTGCATCAACGGGAACATCAGAACATGAAACCTGGGTAGGAAATTAACTCATCATGGCTTGAATAGCCTGCCTGTTAGTGCCTGGGGGCTTTGGTGATACCTGGGTATGCACATCCTCTCACCAGCTCGTCACCCGTACCATGCAGAAATACTCTCCGGGGCCCGCTGCTGCCTCTGCGTCCTTAATCGCTCATGCTACAGCTCTCCCCGGGAGCTTAGATCGCCACAATTTGATAATCCAAAAACCCAAACGACATATCTCACAAATCATCGTATCGATCCTCTGTCTGCTAGCGATGGGTACAACATCACTTGATCGGGTAATTGAAATCACCGGTGCAGACCGGGAGGAGGATTTTCAGAAGTTCAAGGAGGCCTTGTTCGCCCGAGTATCCAACGTTAATGTCGTGTCAGGTCTTATTCTGGCGTAAGTGTCGCCAGGGCTCGTCACCCTCGACTTGCGATTAACGTTGGCCTAAAGCTCAACAGCGGCGTTTTTGACAACAGCTGCACCAACAGAGGGATTGAACTGGAACAAGGATATCCCTTACGACTTCATTCTTGCGGCCTTCTGTATCGCCTTCCTCGGAGCAGGGAGCGGTACCTTCCTGTTGTTCGTCCTCTCTGACGTCCAATCAGTCGCATTTCGGGTTTGTAATTCTACGTTCTTTATCATAATTTACGCTGCAGAAAGGTTGATGGGATTTGAACAGAACCTAATGCAAAAGCCCTTGCGATTCTGGTGTGCCCTCTACCTAATTGGTTCTCCGTCGCTCTACGTCGGAACCTCAGGCGGCACTGCGATTATTGGGCTTTGTTTGGCAGCATGGGAGGGGAACAATTGGGTAGCTAAGATAGGTGCTGCTGTCACGTTAGCGCTGACTGGGCTTACCATGGGAATCTTCTTCTTTGTGGTCTCTTGACTTCTTTTTGCCTTGATGTCCCGAGCTCGAGTGCCAGGTGGCTGATTATCTGGGCCGCACCTTCTAGTGTCGAGGAGCAGAGCGCAACAGCGCGACGCGACCTCCTTCATGAGAGCGCCATCGGTTCGGGCGGCCGAACTTGGGGACGGGGTCCTACGAAGCAGCGCGGCTGAGTATGTTTGTATGTATGAAGTACCCTATAAGTCTCAAGAGATTATACCGAGTACTCGCCCATAATTTACGCCCACTTGTCATCCTACAACCATTTGACCTCAATAAAACTGTCCCCCTTCACGCGTTGAAACGTTGAAGCCTAGTATCATCCAAGTATCATCCAAGTATCATCCCTTAGGCCTGGCCTCATCGCTGAGTCACTGAAATCTTATCTGGCCGTTACATAATCAAATGTGGCTATGTCAATCACAACTCGGCACCGAGATGACTTCGAATTAAGGCAGTGGCAGTCCATAAATGACAGGACAGCAACTTGCTCTTTACTCTCAACTACCACCACATCTGCTCTACGTTAGCTCATAGCTACCATGTCTACTACACCTACACTGAAATTGAATGCTCCCGACCACACAATCAAGTCAGTGACCATCTTCAAGTCCTCCAAGGCAGAAATAGTCCGACACTTCTCCCTCAATCTCCAGGTACGTCTTGCGGCCGATTCACGTTGCCAGCACCCGACCGACGAGGATTTAGGCTGGACAGACAAAGGTTGAGATTCGCGGTCTACCAGGGTCAATTGACACGCAGTCTGTCCGTGTATCTGGGCTCGGCGAGGCGCGTCTGCACGATGTTGTATGTACAATCGGCGTCAGCAAAGACGCGTCGTACTCTCCCGACAGCTCCGCAGAGGCCATCCGCCTCCTGGAGGTCAAAAAGTATGCGCTTGAGAGTGAAAAGCACGTCAGAGAGCATGAGGCAGAACTCCTCGTTGGATACGCTAAAACCCTCACGGGCGAGCACGTCCCGCCGCCCCAGATGAGCACGTTCCTTGAGAGCTTCATTGAGCAGGGCCGAAAGAACCTGAATGACGTGAATATTTCAATAGGTTGCACTGAGTCGTTGATGTTAACCCAGACTTATAGATCACCGAAGTCAACGAAAAGATCATTGCTGTTGAGCGGGAGATCGAGCGGGAGACTGAGAAGAGTGTCTCGAAGAAAGGAGACACTCGAGGTGAAATTAACATCGTCCTGGGTGCAGACAATGCGGGTACCGTCGAGCTCAAGCTCACCTACAGTACGTCTATGCTCATCCCACCAATCCTCTTCTAAAACATTCCCATAGTCGTGAGCAACGTCTCCTGGACCCCAAAGTACGAGCTACACGCCAAGACCGAAAACGGCAAACCCTCGCCGTCGGTGTCGCTGCACTACCGCGCCCGCGTTGTTCAGAGCACAGGCGAGGACTGGACCAACACCTCCCTGACGCTCAGCACCATGTCCTCCGACACCGTTGCCAAACGCATCCCGCAGCTTATGCCCGTAAAACTGCGGCCCCGCGAATCTATCTTCGGGCCTCGCAGGGGGCTGTTCGGACAACCGCAACAGCAACAGACACAACATAACATAATCAGGTATGGCGGGCACGGCAACGGCAACACACAGCAGATGCAAAGTGCATCCGTTGCACCACCTGCCCCCGGGGGCACAGCGTTCGGCGGAGTCTTTGGGGGCCCCGCCGCCACCCAGTCTGCCAGTGCCTTCAGTGGAGGCGGGGGGCTCTTTGGTGCCTCAGCGGCCCCGATAGCCCCGCTCCCGCCTGTGGAGGAGCCTTTCGAGGAGATTGAGCCCCCAGAGTCGATCACGGAGCCCACGACCTTCGTCACCGAGACACCCGTCGCGATCTCCTTCTCCATCACGGGTGCATCGAGTGTCCCCTCCGACGGCATCGAGCACCAGGTCTCCGTCGCGGTCCTGCCGTTCGAGGCTGCGATTTCGTATGTGGCCATCCCTAGGATTGAGCCGAGGGTGTATTTGCAGGTAGGCCTTTCAAGTCGGCAAAATTTTCTGAATATTTACTGACTTTTGCATACAGTGCCAGGTCAAGAATAGTAGTGAGTACAGGCTTCTTGCTGGCCCAGTCAGCGTCATCCTCGACGACAGCTACGTCTCCAAGACCTCTATCAACGTAGGTTCCTCCCCATACCACTTCTCGCCCAGCGCTGACCATGAGCGCAACAGGACGTGAGCACCGGCGAGAACTTCTCTTGCACCCTCGGCGACGATGCCGCCACAAAGGTGACCTACTCGCGCACGTCGCGTACCTCCAAATCCGACGCAGGCGCCTTCTCGGAGGCACAAAACACTACAACGTACACCACCTCCATCACGATCCACAACAAGCACACCTTCGCCCTGCGGGATTTAGTTGTGCGCGACGCCGTGCCTACCGTCGACGACAAGCGCGCGAAGGTTATTCTGAGGAAGCCCGTGGGACTGGCGGACACGAAGGACGGACAGGAGGTGGAGGCGAAGACGGAAGCAGGGGAGAGCGTCAGTTTTGGTTGGGAGAAGCTTGTGGAAGGTAAGGGAGGGGAGAAGGAGGGCAAGTTTGCATGGAAGGCGAACGTTAAGGCGAAGGATAAGGTTGTGCTGCAGGCACAGTGGGAATTGAAGGCCCCGGCCGACACGTATTGGCAGGAAAGCATGGCGGATTGAGAAGCACTTTTTGGTTTCGTTTCGTGTATTTCTTTTTTACATGTAACCTCTGGATGATTGTATGTAACGTTCGCAACCCTGGATGAGTGTACTGTATCTCGTAGTTAATTCCGTTTCATGATACAAATGATATTCGCTTAGGGTCATGGTTTCATCAGGCGGCAAAGGTGATGAAATATCTGGAGGGAAAGATATATTTGCGGCCAGGTTGAGCACATCGATCTATGTACTTGGTCATCGAAAATACGCAGTACTAACTAGTTCTTCGGAAAGCTCAATCTCCGTCGGGGTGTGAGCGTTGGTTGGAAGAGGCTGAAACGAGCAAAACCGTGGTACAATGGAGGTTGGAAGGAGGTGACTTCGTGTGGAGTGTGTATATCAAGATGAGGTAGTCTTGGAGAGTCAGTGAGAACTGAAGGTACCGAAGGAGACTCATCGAGAGGAGAACCATTGCGGATTGGGCGTCGTTTCATGCACTTGCTTGGACTGTAGCTTCTGAGTAGGAAATTTTCATTTCGTGATACGAATTTGGAACCTTCTTGACGCGAAGGTGACGAAGCTGCCCCATGAGGCGAGATATATTTGCAGTAGGAATGGGGCGGATCCATCCATTCGTCAAGAATGTGGATTGTTCGCGCTCAAAGTCCGAGTTCCACGGCACGGTGGAGGCACACAGCCGTCCATTCGTTAAGTCTCCAGCGCCGAATGTGGGCGTCTTCTAGCAATCATTCATTAAACTCTGCACGACCAACGAGATGGGTTCGAGTATGCACCAGACCGTGAAGGAAGGAGCTTACATAACAGTCTGGCATTAAATATATTGTGGCGCACATTAGAACACATGAGTACTCCAAATCAAGCGGTCAATATCTTTGTGGACTTTGCCGGATGGAAGGTGGCATAGGTGTATCAATCAGTCGTCATGGCTGCAATGGAATCACTCGTCTAGGATACAAGAGAATCATTTGGGAAGGAAACCATCTAATAGCGAATATAGGTTCCCGCGGCAGTGGCACAGCTCGGGCATAAACTGTCGATATGGGGAGCTGATAAATGAGATATATTGTCAGTAATAAAACCTCAAACATCGATAAAGGTTCCCGCACAGTATTGCTCCGGGTAGGCTCGGCTGATGTGTGGCGAGGTGTCAAAAAATTCATGATAGAGATTGAAACAAACAGAAGTGAGAGCAACCAAGGTGATATTTGGTCAGTCATGATAAAAATATCGAAAGATGGATAGCAGACTCACTATTGGGCACACGTCTGGCTACATCGCGGAGGCACACAGTCCTGGGGGTGGTAGGGGCTAAACTTGCAGTATTGGCTGTAACACACGACCTTGAGGCTGCAGCATCAGTCTCAGCCTAGTTACCCGCAGGTATATCACAATACCACGGTGTCAGGCTGCGGAACAAATTGATTGTCAGTACGGCCTCTGGTGACAGTTGCTTTTTGCGCACTAGTTGTAAGATATGTCCGCAACGGCGATAGTTATTGGCGACCCTGGGGAAATCATGAGATTTACGGAAGCCCTCTATAAAGAAGATATAATTACTGGCGGCGGCGGCACATACTTATGAGTTTATGCGGTGGTGGTGGTCTATGGAGATTCCGAGGCCGCTGGTAAGAAGGGGATGTGAGAATAGTATGCACCTACTCTCCACGGTTTATATACCCAGGTGCCTTCCTTGAAACCAAGCTAAATAAGGTTGAAGTGCTGGTTCGGTGGCGGGTACCAAAAGAAACACTTGCACAGGGAATGAAACCAACCAGTGTACTAGGGGGAGTTATCGAAGTTGTGATGGTGTTTTTAGACACATAGTTTGGGACTAACGTGATACTTAAATCATATAGGCAGTGGGGGGCATATCCATTTTGATACATTGTTAGCTGGGGTGGTATCATGATATCGTGGTTGGGCGCCCGGTCTGCGTGAGTGGCGGTGGGAGGTTCGTGTTGTGAGTTTGACAGTAGAAGAAGAAGAGAGACGCCGTTGATACTTATCGCACTAGCCCTGACTTTGCTCGCACTTTCCTATAACGGAACAAAGAAAGGATCACTGCGAACAATCAAGATGCGCGGAACAAAAAGAGCGGTGCGCCCGTGGGGATGGGCGTCCAAAATGAAAATTTAATGATCGTGCCTATAGAAGGACGGGATGCAGTTCTTTGGCACTTGGTTGCAAGAGTCAGAAAAGGCGGAACAGGATCAAATAATAAGAATGACACCCTGCAAAGTTACCAGCAGGAACAGCCAGGAACAGCCTAACGTTGAACGGTTGAACATGAACGATTTTCCTTTCACCATCATTTACGTAATCTGCTTTTGATGCTGAACCCAAGTTGGAAACTCTTTCTTAGAACACCTGGACTTCGTCGCCCATGCCCTTAAGATGGTCAGACGGGACTCAAAGGAACACCCATCTCACGCGGGTGGCAAGGGAAAGCAGCCGAAACGTTTCTTGAACAAAGATGTAAGGTTTTTCAAACAGCCCCAAAAAGCTGTTATTGATATGATGAACCAGGCAGCCTTGGATCTTGCAGCTGCGATAGCGGGTGTGCAAGAAGAGAAGACTCTAAGCAGAGCTGAAAGGAATCATCAAACACAAGTGAGTGGCCGACGCATCTCATGCGATAACGCATACTCCTTCGATGGTGGGGAAATGTCGCAACAAATTGCTCACCCGATCTCACATAGGCGCGGCAACCCCAAAAATCTGATCAAAAACCCAGGATATCCGCTTCAAAGGTGAAACTGGTCAGTCGAAATAACTTGTCACGGGCTAGAAACCAAACCAACCTCACCATTTCTTCAAACCGTTGGACCACATACTAACGCACATCTACAACAGAAAGAGACGAAGGCTCTTCTCGCTGCGCAGCGCACTCACAGCAAACGAAAAAAGGTCAAGCGCAGGAAAGAACGCGAACAAATCTCTGACCAGGCCGTTGACGAGAGTGCGCCAGTCGCTTCAAAAACTCAGGCTCGTAGAAGGGTATCATTCGCATAACGCCTTAATATCTGCTGTAACTCCTCTGAGCTCTCATTGAATTGTAATATATTCATGTTTTACATCTGTAACCTCAAGTATATGTATGGCCCTAGTAGTGATTTCAGATTACACCGTCACTCCTGATAGCACATTGGCCGAAGTTGCGTTTCGTAAAGCCTTCAGGTTTTGGTAAGATGTCCTATGAACAAAATTTTGGGTCAGTACTGCTTTGTCCATTGGATCAAGAACACGAACATGATCGAAGATTGCAGTTGGGATGCCTAACGTGACGCAGGCGTTCGGTGAGTCGACGACGGCGCCGATGTGGCTCTCAACGGGAGCAGCGGAGAGGAGAAGGTACGCTTGCTCGCGCGCTGAAGGGAAAAACTGGAGGTTAACGTCTCAACAACAAAAGTTAAAGATCGAATACTAACTATAGCCAATCTACATAGGTCGCAAACAATCAACATCTATATCACGGCATCGAAAGATTATGTTCACCTTGCCCAAGTACGCAATAGCATTCAGTGCCGCTTGTTTGTATGCGATTGTCGTGTCCATGTTGTACTGTTTGCCGTCGCCATGAACGTCAACGCTGATCCCCTCAAAGACGACCTGTTGGGCGTATTGGGGATCGACTGGGGATGGCTGGAGATAGTGAACCAGTCAGTATGAAACTTACGGATGAACCGCGTGATGTACTAGGAATATTGGGTTTTTCAGTGCGAACTTCTCAACCCCGCCCTTAATAATGCTGGTGCTGAATGTGACAATTCCGGCCATCTCGATGGCTCCGCAAAATGCCATCTCACCCTGAAGGACCCAAAGTAAAATCAGTGCGATCCAAGCGTTGCAAAAATTAAACAGCCTCACATCACCTTGAGAAAAGTGGAGGTCACCGACGGAGAAGTTGGCTCCCGGAACAAAGACCGGGAGGTAGCATCTCGAACCCCTGAAGAACAGATAGTTGAGGGTAAAGGTTCAAACGAATTATCCTCGAACATACTTTGATAGGTTTTTGATCTGGAACGAGACATTAGCACTGAACTCGACTGACAAAATGATTGTTCCGTACATCACAGTTTCCACCATGCTCACGACCAGGGACTGTCCTTGCACCCTCACGCGCAACCTTAGCCCTAACCTCCTCCGGCAGGTCCTGGCCAACATAGACACCCTTCGGCTCGGGGGGAAACGCCACGGGTGGCACGGACTCGACATGTTGAGCGATCAGGCCGTTCTCACGCTCGTTCCATTTTGCAAGCAATTCGGCAGACGGTGCTGTCCCGATGATGCCAGGGTGGGTAACGCCGGCGAAGCGCACACCGGGAATGTGTCGCGATGAAGCGTAGACACCGTTCAGGTCCCAGATCGCCTTGGCAGCTTTGCTGTTAAACTCCTTGGCTGCGTAGTCATCAGAGGATGTTCGTCGTTGAGAGAGCGGATTGGTGCTCACCGAAGAGACCGCCCCCATTCTCGAGTTCGAAGATACCAGTGTATCCCCATGGCATTTTCTCGAAGTAGTTAACTAGCCCGCTTGATCAAAGAATGTCGATACCTAGTACCATTGATGGGCACTTACTGTCTAGAATATCCACGACAAGGCAGTCACCTGGTTCAGCTCCCTCGACCGCAATGGGGCCGGAGAGGTTGTGGATTTTGTCCAGGTTGACGTTCTTGACGTCGTCAGCGTCTGAAGAGGGTGTAAAATCGAGAACGAAGACGAGAGTTGAGGTATCAAAGCAGACATACTGTCGTTGTTGCCTATCTGCGCGCCTGTCCAGTCTAGTTGCAAGAACGAGTCAGATACCTTGCACATACCGACAAAAGATGTAGGTGCGCGCCATCACGTACCGACACATTGAATCTTAAATGTCTAGAAATGGATAAGCGCGTTAGAAAACTAAAATTGGCCTTCGCAAACGAGGGCTTCCTTACTTCTCCAGGCTTCACTGTGACGTATGGAGGGATATCGGGGCTTTACGAAGGTGCTATCAGAACACACTTGACTACACGATGAGATAGTGACCTACTGCCAGCGGTTATGGATGCCCTGCAGGTAAGAAAGTAAGGATCACTTCTTATGAAAAAAAATCAGCAAACATACCTTTTGCTCCTCTGCAAGACTGACAACATATGCCATCATCAGATACACACAGTTATCTTTCTATGGCTGAACTTACATAAAGGGATCGACCTGCCAAAGATACATGAGCTCGCTATCGCAAGACGACCGAATCCTACACACCTCAATCAAAGTAGGGTATGGAACGGAGTTGGCAGCAGTCTGAGCCATGGCAGATAGATGTGCAGGTGGAGATGGGTTTCTGGTGGGAGAACATCCTTATACAGCGTTCTTATATAGCGGAAGACTCGCCGACGTGAGAATACGCAAGCAGTGGTGTGGAACTTCTCTCTTCCGTTTGGATGTCGCTAATAGGTCATGGGGCCAAGGAAAGTGGTGGCTTGTGCCAGGACATTGACAGCCATTGTGAATCCGTTATCGCCAGCTCCTGATGTCAGATAAGCCTAGTTCAGAATTGCGATAAGATCGCGCAAATACTGAGGAGGTTGAAGGATCGAAAATCAAACAATTGATTTGGTGACTCGTCGGTGGCTCGGCGACGCGGCGGGTCTCTTTCGGAGCGGCTCGGAAGTTCGGCGGTCAATAGGCCTTCGATAACTCTGTGTCCATGTCATTTGCACCCTTAAGAATTGTACCATCTACATACAGAGATAAGGAAGTCGTATTTCCGAGGATCAGGAAAATGGCCACACCTTGTGTGACAGAATGGTTAGAAATAGATTACAAGATTTGAAACCTAGAACGACAAGTTGATGGGCTCGTAAGAGGAATAACACACCGTGGTCCGCCCAGTTAACCAAAAGAGGTATAGGTAAGAAGTACGGAGAGTATGCCTCAGCAACCTGCGAAACATAGAAGTTCAAGTCGGAGGTAAATCGAAGCACCGGAGAACGTCAATACACCGATGTCCATGGTAAAGGGCAATCAAAGCATGACAACAGCTTCCTCGAACTAATTATAAATACTCAGAGTCAAGCGAGGAGTGACCTGCGGTGACAGAATATGAAGCGAACCCCACGGGCCACAACTCACTCCGTTCTTTTGACAACATACCGATCCCAGCTGGGATACACGACGGTCCCTGCCTTCATTATTCCCTCCATCTCTTTCATCCTATTGCTCTTCCCTAAGCCCACACTCTTTCCGCTCTTCTCCTTGACGCGCGTTCCTTCCTTTGAATCCTTTCCCCCATTCCCTGCCGCAGACGTACTGGGGTGTGGATGTGTGTGTGCGCACCCTGCAGAAGCCACTGCCTCGCGCAGGCACTGCCGACCAAAGTCCTCTAACGCCAGCTCCGCTGCAGACGCTGGGAAGAGCGTGACTTTGAGCCTACGCTCGTCCGCTTTCGTGCGAGGCCATGGGGGCTGTTTGGGTGTCTCAGGTCGCCGTGGTGGCGAGGAGGAAGAGGATGACGTCGATGGGGAAGAGGAGGCGATGGGAGCGGAGGACGAGGGGCCAGGAGTGATCTTAGGTTTAGGTGAGGGACGGTCCAGGGGTGATAGGGCCTCCAGCTCGGCGAGGGCTTCGGCATTAGTGGGCTGAAGCTTGAGTGCAGCACGAAGATCTCGAGCTAGTCAGACGAGGGAACGGGAACACAGGAACTTGCATACCTTTAATGGCTTCATCAGGCCTGTTGAGCATTTTACGAGAACGAGCACGGCGATAATACCCCTTGCTGCTTCGATGTTGGCTCAAGGCTTTCGCGCACGCCGCTTCTGCTTCCATCCAGCTGCGGAATATTGGTCAATCAACGGACATGGATTAGAGCTGATAACGTACTTGCTGAGCTTGAGGTGGGCAGCAGCGAGATTGAGCTGGTAATGCGGAAGTTCCGGTTCGATGTCACGAGCAGCGTTGTAGTAGTGTACTGCCTTTACGAAGTCGCCTTGACGGAACGCAAGGTTGCCCTATCACGCGTGGGTTAGAATCACACACAAAGGGATATTCGTCGTGATATACCTTTTCTTTCTCTCGTTCAGCAGCGTAGAACCTCCATTCCATGGAGTCCCCAACTGTCATCCCAGAGCCCTCGTCGTCTTCCGTCTCCATACCCACAAAATCAAGCTCCATCGCCCATATATCCTCTTCTTCCTCCGTCTCCCAACCATACACGCCGCTGCCCCGACCGTCCCACTCGCGCTGCTTCCCAACTCGCACACCATGCTCCTCCTCCTCGTCCCGCACTGTACGTTCACACACCTCGCCTAGGTGGTCCGTTGAGCACCCGCAATCGCACCATTTGGACAGTAGTTTCTCCCTTAGTACATTCCCGTAGCCGCGCACGTCAAACTCGCGAGCGACCCTCCAGAGCGTCAGCACAAGCCGCTCGTACCCCAGGCGCACCTTAGCGCGCCAATTTTTGTCCCAACTGCCCTTTCCGAATTTGAGCTCGCAAGCGTCCTCGAGAGCATCGAGGCCCTCTTGGAGTGACCCAAGGTGCGGGGGTTTGGAAAACGTTGGAGGCGGCATTGCCTCGAGCGCGTCAACGTGCGCCCTAAGTGCCGGGTAGCACTCGAGCAGACGGAGCGAGTGCAGTCCGCTCTTTGAGCATATCGGGACGTTATTCGACATCGCCTTGTGAAATACTCAGACACAGCGCGGGGAGTAGCGATAATAACAACATACGAAGTGACGTAGGGCTGTGTACGACCACAGCACGCTCTTGGTCGCTACGCGCTCGCCCGCCTGGCGCATGTCCATGCCTATCGCGGCCCGGAAAAAGTCCTTGATATCCTCCGTGTCGCTGTTATGTACAAGCCATCCTGGGCCGGCCAGGGCAATGCAGCGCATGGCAAATGTGGGGAGATGGACAAGGGCGACACTATAAAGCCGTGTTGAGAATAAACGAGCAATATCTTGCTCGTACCGCAAAAGTAAGATCCGTGCAATTCCCCGCTCGAGCTGGGAGACTGCTGAAGCGGCCTTACTTACGCTGCGATCTGTGTGAGGACTAGGCTTCCCGTGGTGCACATGGTGATGGTAAGGTACGTCCTTGACTGGGGATCCATTCTTCCTGTGAAGGCCAGTTGTCGACCTTTTTTTGACATGCGAATATTTCGCGGGCATCGTCGTCGATGCAGGATAACCGGGGGGTTCGAGATAACAACAGCAGCTGCTTGTCAGAGCTCGTGAGATATAAGATCGATATTGACGCCCTTTCGCCCTCACAGCTCCTTGGCGGTCCGAGCCCGTGAGCTGTCAGGCTTATTAAAGAGGTGTGCCGTGACCCACGGATCGTCTAATGCCAATTGCAGGCGAATCTATAGGTTATAAGTTACAGAAGGCGTCGTTGTCGTTGAAGAGAAGGGTCTGCTCGTCGTGGTGGTCAACGGAAAAAGGTTGTTTGGCCATGCATGTTCGACAACTCCGGCACCTTCTCCAATGACCACGACCATCAAGGTACGGTCTTCTGTTCGCAACCTCTCTTTCGCTCATTCTATTGTTTATGTTGATCTGGTCTATACAATCAGAGCTCACGTATAGAACTGTTTGAAATCAGTGCTCTTGACTATTCACGGACGGGGACAGCCCCATCCTGAAATCCATACAAAAAATAACAGATTCTTTGTAGAATTCTTTGTCGATGAGTCCTGCCAAGATCACGGGAAGCCATTTTCCCTGTCGGACAATGTGTTCCCAGCCATTCCAATTTGCCTTTGAAGGGATTGGGAGGTACATCGATCATGCATCCGCGCAGTCGGAACGCATTGTACCGCGTCTTGGAGGGCCGTCGGAACAATCACCTTGGCAGTCAACCTCCAGTCAGTCTTTCTAGTTTCGCTTCGCCTCCATACGGTTTTTCACAACGCATGATTTGGTCACAGGTTGCCTGAGGTGTCCTCGGAGAGAATTACATAGGAGGGGGCACTGCAGCTGCATGTCTCTGAACAAACTCTGCAGCCCCTCTCCTTTCTTATGCAGATGCCGTCAGTCGGCCGTTAGCCCCAACGCAAATGTGTTATTTTTAATTCGAAAATCAGGGTTGTTTCAAAATTCAAAAGCGTGGCTCGGTAAGTAGAGCGAAGCCGAACAAGCACGCGTTTGTTCATTCGAGCTGTATATAAAGGCGCCTTCTTTGCAAGGTGTCATTCCCAACCCCTCCCAACTGCATAATTCCCAACTCTTCACACTCTTTCATCATTATGCTCGTGATTGCGGGCCTTCTCGCTATGGCTGGCCTAGGAGCCTCTGCTGCCAACACACCGCCGTGCGTTGCTTCTACTCACATATTTTTAACCCCACGCTGACCTGCTGGCATGAGTCTACAGATTCAAAGGCGCGCTCACTATTGAGCCTGCTCTGGGAACCGGTACGATTTTTTGGTTGACAAATTCACGTCAATTTGGACTCAGCAAATGTCCCGTGTCACAGGTAAATGCCTGACAGCGGCGTCGAACAGTGACGGAGCGGCGGTCACCATCGAGCCTTGTACCTACGGCGCCAACCAGAAGTGGATCTTCGAAGGAGGGAACGTGAAGGTCTTCGGGAACAAGTGCCTTGACGTGTCCGGCGGGAGTTCTGCCGATGGCACCCTGCTCCAGATTTGGACATGCACGGCCAACAACGCCAACCAGCGCTTCAAATACACTGTGGTCAGCCCATCGCATTTTACGTGTGCCTGCTGTGGCTTAAGCCTTCCTTATTCTAGTGGGTCAATCAACTTGCTTGGGACAACGGCCAGAACAAGTGTGTCGAACTCCCTGGCGGGAATACAGCCAGCGGAACGCGGGTACGTGCTAATACCATTTCTTTTCCGTCCCAATTATTAAAGTGAAGCCTTGGTCCATTTAGATCGCCATCTACGGCTGTGTTTGGGGCAAGAACACCCAGAACTGGACTAATGGATACAATGTCAAGGAACTCCCTCAGACCTCGCAGAGCAACCAGTACGGCACCAATAACTGTGGTACAGCGTCCAACCAGACTTCGAACTGCCAGACCGCGTACATGAAGTATGTCGTGCCACCAATTTATTTTAACCGCTCCCATTGACGACATCTCGTATCAGCTCCGCGGAGGACTTCTGCCTGTGGGGCCCACGTACGTCGTCCCAAGTCCCTTTACTCCTTTATACTTATTACCTTTTCTTCAGCTGACCCCAACAGCACCATCGGTGACACGGAACACAAGAACGTTGCGTGGTGCACTAAGTCTGGACGTGGTACGCGCGTCATTCCCAACGGTGCCCTCAAAGGCGTCCACTTCGTCAGGACCCCCAACTATGTGCAGGTGACCGGTGTTGGCGACTTCACTCTCTTGAACATTAAGAAAGGTGACTCCGGTGGAGAGCTCGACAACCGTGGTGCTGACGGTAATGGTAACCCTGGTAAGTGCCCCCTGGCCTATCCTTGGTATGGCGTTCGATTTTGATTTGTCTCCGATAGCTGGTGGTCTCGTCTACGGCAATACCTTCGGCGTCGGCACGCAGTACCACGAGTGGACGAGCTTCATCTCTGAAAATGAGTTTTGCTTCCGTGCATGTGTCGGTGGGGACGCCATGACTAACTGCAACCACATCTACGATCTCATGGGCTGTTACTGGGTGCGTCGCCTTATTTTCCTGCCCTCCTGCTCCTTGCCCCTGATTGCTTGAACAAGTAGAACATGCCGGCGAACTACGATGCTGGCGTTTTCGAGACCTGCGATGCCAATAACGAGTGCGCCGCCTTTGTTTCCTAACCCTTACCTCACTGACTGTATTCTCCCCAGCCTCCCCATGGGTGTGTACGGCACCAGCACATGGTCCCAGGGCACCTCGCCGACACCGGAGCCGCACCCTGCCGCATCGTCATCCAACTGCGTCTCGGTGCCCACCGTCGCTGTTGCTCCTGCTCCCGCCAAGCGCAGTGCCACGCATAAGAGGAGGGAACACCATGCTTCCTTCCCTACTCCTACCCCCTTCTAAAAGTGATACACATTGGACACTAAACACAGTCGCTCGTTATTTCTTGGATACTTGGTCTACATATAGGGACTATAATATTGCTTTCCGATTTCTGCGACCCCTCGAACAGTCTGCTGTGTGTCAGTATTGAGCTCGATTTGAATTTGCGGCGCGGTGCATGAAAGCAAAAACCGAACAAATTCTTGTGAAGTCCAATTTGAGCATGCCTATTTATCGGAGGGCCATGAATTCCATTATGTCCCAATTCCTTTTACCTGCATAACCACCCGACTCTCCGGGCTCATGTACTTAGTGATTGCGGGACTTTCGCCATCGCTGGTAATGTCGGGGATCTGCTAACATACCACAGGCCTACGTTGCTCTTACACTGATGTTCATTGTTTAGATTCCAACCCCTCGCTGATTGGGAGGCATACGGTTTCGAAGGCCACTGGTCTTTGTGTTGTGTTGAAGTGCCTTACAGTGTCGGGAGGCCATATATACCACTACCCCAGGTCTTGTACGTCCAACTAAAATTTACATCCGTCTTAATGACATTTACACTTGAAACCTCACTCGTGAGAGTAGAGACCTCCAAGGACCTACAAATACACAACCTTCTCATTGCAATAATACTACACCTAATGAAAAACAGCCTTCTCAATCTGAATCGGCAGCTTCTCATACGGCACCTCAACCCCATTCGCCCTCTCCCTCAGCAACCCCCACTGCACCCACCAATTATCCGCCTCATCCTCCGCATCATACCCAAACACCTCCTTAATCTCCACCCATTCCGCGCTCTCCTCCGCCTCCTCGCTCGCCTCAAGTATCCCAAGCCCCGCGTCCCTCTTCAGCCGCATGGTGTCGTCGCGCTGGCGCTGCGCGTCCCCGGAAGGCATCGTCATGTACTCCAGGATCCCCGCTTCCTTCGACGTGACGCTGGAGCAGCGCCGTTGGCGGAGATCTTGGAATGCGCAGAGGAAGCTGGGGATTTGGTCCGCTGCTCGGAGGTGCGAGAAGAGCCGCGCGAGGACTGCGGCGTCTTCGATGGTCATGGCGGTGGCTTGCACGGATCCCGGCTGGTGGATACAATATGGAGTTAACGGGAGCAGGGGGATGGGGCATTCGACGACTTACGGGTAGTGGATGGGCCGCTTCACCGAGTACCACCATGTGCCCACTTTGGTGCACCCACTCCTCCAGCTCAGGATGCGCTCGCGCGGTGGTACACGTCGCCCTCTCGGCTAGTTTTCCCAGCTTCTGGAGACTGGCGGCGGGTTTACTCAGGCTTTCTGCATCAGATATTAATTAATGGGGGGCACTTACCTAGGTTCTGCTGTTGACAACACATCATCAATATCCTCCTGAGACGCCTGGTAATCCCACTGCGTCCCATAATCAACATCGCCCCCAGGCCCGTAAATGAACAGCCCAAATTCGGAGCCATCACCCTGGGGCAAGGTCAGAAGGTGCCAACCGCAGGTGGCGTTAACATGAGAAAGACATACTATTGGAAATCCCAATACGGAATGCCCATCTCCGAACCAATTGAACATCGTTGTCTATGAGATAAAAACATCACTGAAAACCCAAAGCTATGCATCACGGAGGGTTTCTTACATATTCCTGGTGGTATAGGTATGCCAAGTCCGGGTCGTCCATGATCGCCTGACGGGGCACCGTCGTGCTAGAGTCATAAGCATAAGTATATCGGATATTCCAATCCGAAATACACAATAGACGCGGCGTACCTGTACATATTCCGCCGCTCCCAAGCCGGCGCTCCCCCTTCATCCCCAGGCTCAGGCGGTTGTAACAATAAACCCCGCGTCAGGCCCGACACCCCGTCCGCGCCGACAATAACATCCGCGTGGAGCGTTTCTCCGGACCCTGCGAGCATGACGAGTCGGTTCGTGGGATCGACGCAGGAGACTTTGGCCCCGAGGCGTATGGTTGCGCCATTGAGGATTGCGAGCTCGTAGAGCATGTTGTGGAGGGCGGCGTGCTGGATTCACGATGGAGATCAATGTGTGGAAGAGGTAGGGGGAAGGACGGGCGCACCTGGGTGAATACGAACTCCCCCCGTGTATCGCGAAGCACCTCTTCTTCCCATCTATGCGTCCCGAGCAGTTCCCCTGATTCATCTTTTCACATCGTAAACCAAAAGATTCAGAAATCGCCCTTGTCGATAAGTAGGGAAGAGACTTACAGAGAAGGAGGTTGATCGATTCGGCCTTGATCGCTATGGCGTGGACTTCGTGTTCCAGGCCCCAGTGGTACAGTATCTTCGAAAGGTTAGGCGGCATGCGGCATGGGCCGCTCCATTCCTGTGGTCCCATCTTTATGAGCATCGAAAGGATCTTGGACGCAATACTTATGGAAACAGACTCACGCGTCGTTTGTGCACGGTCTCCTCGTCGTCCTGCTCTACCACCGTCACGCGGTGCCCGACGCGTCTTAAAGCCACAGCTGGGCCCAGGGAGGGACTATGAGCTCATCGCGCGCCCATAGAAGAAGGGATGGACACACCACACGCCAGACCCGCAATGTCCCCACCGACGATCAAGAAATGCACCGGCAATGAAGCCTGCTTCTCCGCCTGCTTGAACTGTCCGCACGCAAAGCAAACGCATTAGCTCAGGAACCACTCCCCCTCCGTACGTGCGTACCTTCCCAAACGGCATCTTGTGACTCCAAGGTAGGTGGGCGGGCGGGCGGGCGGGTAGTGATCGACGCGAAAAAGAAAGAACAGAAAGCTGGGACGGGCACTCCTGTTATATGTATGTTTAATGTACCTGAACTGAAGGAAGGATGGCAGGGCAGTGCGCGAATCGGAAGCAGCGTATATACACTGACAGAATCACATTTGACGGATGGCCTCGGAAAATCCTGCGGTGAAAAATCGCTGGGTAGGTTCATTCATCGTGGACGTGGAAGGCATCAGGATCAGATCCATGATCATCAGATTTCCAGTCAACAACTCGGCTGCCAAATTCGGATATGCAAGCTAACGCCACCACGTGGTACTCCCCTTCCCCTGCGCTTGGTGACAGAAATGAATTGGCAGGGCTTGAGGAGATACAGAAAACTTAATATATGAAAGGGTTTGTAGTTCGTTAGAGTAGCTTGAATGGTTGAACAAGCCCATAAAGAGAACCCGGTATCTCGTCATCCCAATTTGGCAGGACCTCTCAGGCTTAGCCGATGTCGGCGTCGTGTGCCATCTTCTCAACATCTCGTCTGGATCGTCTCCTGTCCAGGCACCGGAGGAGCAGGAGCCCATCTGTTCATTCAAGCCAGATTCAGGCAGACTCCGAACAGTCAAAGCAATTGAATTGGTAGCAATGGTATCAATCACCCAATCCCTCGTGCGGACGAACCTGGTGGGGACGTTCACAGGCACACGATCCCCGCCCAATCTTGCTGCGACTTGTAGATGTGGCGCTTGGAAGACTCGCACTGACGAAGGATGTTTATTACCCCTGGATATACAAGGAGGCAGCCGTGATTGCGTTTGTGCTTATTCTGATAGCTATGGAGCGAGATTTAATTTTGGCCTGTACTTTTCGCTTCAAGGAGTCAAGGTAAGTGGGTATGACATCATCATTCCTGGGTGACCAACGAGAAGTTCATAAGCCCACTATTAATACATCGATGTCCAGAGAGAAGCGTCATGGGACGTATGATGTAAAGCATCAGTGGGAAGGCTTTTGCTGGTTTTACCCATGAGATCACCTGCAGACCCGAGTTTCGAAATCCATGCCATAGATATTCGGTCTTCCCCGTTGCAGATCTAGGGAGCGGTCAAGCCGCCATATCGGAAGGAATAACCCTTGCAACGAGACGGGAAACGCGCCTGAATTGTGGGGTAGGGAAGTGACAGCTGAACTCAGCATGCAACTTCGACAGCGCCGTTGCAGATGCAGGTTGCGCGCGGGGGTAAACCGACGAATTATCGTTGACGTTTATGATAACTTCCGGAATTCGGGTACAGCAACGTTGAGTTCGATTAGTATTGTTACAACATCCTGCGCATAGCGGTTAGCCTCGAGATACCGTCTGATGTGGTGAGGGGAACGTACCAAGCCAGTCCATTCACCCGAACCCACTCTAAACCCGCTCCTGACTTACTCGCCACCATGCCCTGCTCCCCCTCTCCTTCCTTCCTCCTTTCCTTTATCTGCTCCTCCTCTTTTTCCTGCACCACCGTCATCGTCATCTCCCTCGTCATCCCCTCAGCCTACCCCACCACCTCCCTCACCGAATTCCACACATGTAAACACACCCTCATTCGATCCTGACCGCGGGTCCGTGTGCTACGCGATGTTGCGCACATTAAATCCTAGTGCGCCCAACGACCGGCGAAGTCGCCCTGATCCCCGACACCCGGTGTTCCACCCGCTCAAAACTTGCGGCCTACATCCGCACGGTGTCTATCGGCCCCTTTGAATTGGACATGAGCGAGTTACGTTAGGGGTAGATTATCCAGAGTTGGAGGACCTGATACAGCGCGTCCTTCGTTGTCTTCCCAACGTCTGCGAGCTCTGGCTCTATCGCCTGGCCTGGGGGTGCCTGCGCCCGTCAAAAACACGGGCCCGTCGACCATTCCCTGGCGCTCACCAGCATCTACTGGCTTGGGATCGTCCCGGTGAGCTTCGCGGAGCTCATCACATTCTCGGCACAGTTCCCAGCGCTGGAGCACCTGCCGATTCATCATATGCCGTACAGACTGACGGCGCAGCGCTCGGAATCAACCGGCGTTCACAACTTCCCGCATCCCCCTTCCCGCACGTGCGGTCCCTGTATCTCGATGTCCGGAAGGACATCGCACCACTAATGGCCTCGCCCGCACATTTCTTGCCTGTGGGCCTGCTCCACACTCTGCAACTGAAGGTGTGGTACAAAAAGGCGTCCTTCCCGGCAATCACGAACTTCATCGGTGCACTGGTGCGCGCCTCACGACCGTGAAGCTGGAGTTCGATTACTACCGCGACGATCCTGTCGGTAAGATGAGTTACTCTGCCGAAATCCTTCCAATGAAGCTCATACCCACCCAGAAATGTAGCCACTTCCATTCTCGTTCATGCGGAATGTGAATCTGCTGTGCCTCAACGTCTCAGCGTCATCCGGGTGCAACTATGATCCCGCAGGATGTGCCGTGGCTTGTGGGCATTCTCGACTCGAGCTTGAGGATCTGGAACAAGATGGGAAGCTAGAGCTCGTCATCGAAGATTCGTTGGTGACCCAAATTCGAGGCCCGTATCGAAATGTTGCATGCAACTTGCATCAGGAAAACTTTGGATTCAAGATATGAATAGTCTGAGTTCACATGTAGGCTTGATACCGTGAGTTGAAAATTCGGAGTTCGGATGCACACGTGCCCATAATGCAAAGCCAAACAACTAATTTAAATTCAACACGTCGACGCTCGTTCACGCGATTTTT
>JABCKT010000263.1:0-25114 GCA_018858115.1 Tephrocybe rancida
ACTGATCGCCTTGATCGCGGTAGATGGCTGTATCTGGCCATATATAGCTATATCATTTCTTTGATGGATCCCTGATGGAGAAAGACTGATCGACCCTCCACTTCACGTCCTCTCAAATTTGAGTTGCATGAACCTCGTACCAACAGTAACCAACATCTAACACGTTTGAAGTACACTCAATTTCGAAAGCACCACAACTTCCATTGGAAAAGTTCTGCACTTCCCTGCCATACGCCCCTTCTGAGGCATCATATCTAAATCAATACTTGAGTGATTGACCATTCGGAAAGAAGGCTGTGTCTTTGCTGTGTCTTTGCTGTGCCGTCGCTGTGTATCGGCTGTGTCCTCACTGTGTCTGTCTGTTATCAGCCTGTACCTAAGTCTTTACTCATCTCCCTCGTCGACCAAAGTTCACCTACATCTCTTGTCCACCACCCATCTTTTAGACGGTTCAATTTGTCATCATGGATACAGATTCTCATGCCTACGGTGCACATCCAGCTGGAAGGCACCACCTAGACTCTTTCAATGACACCGCACGGAATTTTTGCTCCATTTACCTTTCAGAGGCGGACCAGCACGATGACACTATGACGAAGACGTGGAGGGCGAATATGGACAGCACTCTGATTTTTGTATGTCTTTCATTCAACATTCGTCATCACGCTGTTAACATCAATCCTTCTTATCAGGCTGGTCTCTTCTCAGCGACAGTGACGGCGTTCATAATTGAAGGCTACAAGTTGCTGAAGCAGGATCCTCAGGGCGTGACCGAATCTCTCCTCAAACAGATCCTGACAGTACAGCTCGCTCTGGCTTCTTCCAACCAAACTTCGCCATCCATTCTTCCTCCCATAACTATCCCAAATTTCTCTCCAAATGTGTCAGCGATAGCTGTAAACTCTCTATGGTTCCTAAGTCTTATTGCCAGCCTCGCAGCAGCCCTGTGCGTAACGCTTGCACAGCAATGGATCAGGGCTTACCTGCATGGAGCCCATCGCAACACTCGCCCAGTGGAACGTGCCAAGATGCGAGCCTTTTTGTTCGCAGGCCTCGAGAAGTGGAGATTCGATGCCATCATAGAGTTCATCCCATTCCTACTCCACCTGTCCTTATTCCTCTTTTTCGTTGGTCTCTGCGTTTTCATGTGGGCAATCAACCGGACGGTGGCTGCCATTGCCATTATCATTGTGTTTTGCTTCTTCGCGGTGTACGGGCTGGCAACCATTTCCCCCATTTACGACCTTTCCTCACCTTACGAAACACCATTATCTTCGCCGATCTGGTATATCTGGCAATGGCTTTCGATAAATCACTTCCGCCGAACACCCTGGAGCTCCCCATTCTCTGATATCATCATCGCCGCAGATGCACGCGAGGAGCAAGCAGAACATGAATCTTCAATTTGGGACGATGCGAAAGTGCTCCTTTGGGTCTATGAAAGGACTTCCGATGATGACGAATTGGAGCCGTTCTTGTCTTACGTCGCCGGTCTTCTGGAAACATCGGCTAGTAGAGCAACCTGGCAACGGGCTTTCGTATTTCGCGATGAACATGGACATCGCCCTACACGAAGTCGTGAATTGATCCTGGACATCGAGGAACGTATCAACCATTTTCTGGTACCTGCCTTGAAATTAGTATTTGAGCAAGTGGTAGACAAAGAGGGGGGATTCATACGGCCCACCCGCTCTTTAACGATCTGCCTCAACGCTCTCATTGGGATTTTAACATCTACTCCTGCTCACAGGCTCCCACCATACACAGAGCGGTGCCTGTTTCTCATTCGTCGATCCCTCGACCATCGTCTGGATTCAGCTCGTAGTATTGTGGATAACGATTTAGCGCTATCTATTCACATGATAGGATCTCTCTCCACGTATCGATTTCCGGCTCGAGCTGAGGAGCCCCCATCCCATACTGATGTCTGTGGTGCAGAGGAGAGTGCCGCCGAAGTTGATCGCGCACTCTGGGATCTTGACCACATGCGTCAAGATCTTGAGGATGCAATCACCACACAACCTTCGTCTTCGTCCGGAGACCACGGCCGCATACGAGCGGTACTTGAGTCCTACCTGTCTGTACTGATCAATACCTCTCTGAACCTGAAAAAGATGTCGGGTATTCTGAAATCAGGGTATCGGCTGGGCGTACCAGCGGATATTAATAATACGTACTGGGCTACTATCCCAGTGAGGCGGTACCCCGTAACTGCCCGACAACAGGAGGACATCCTCCAACTACCTTCGGCTCCATTTGACACCAATAGATGGTCCCGACCAGATGTAGAATATGACATCCACGCTCTTCAAGTCATGGCCCTTATGAGGTTAAACGGCTTATACCCTCAACTTCCGGAATTCTCAGAGCCCATATACCATACGACAACTACCGACTTATTGGATATCTGGTTTCCACAGTGTCGAAACTCGTCAGCGACAACGTCCAGTTACCTCCTGCGGGAGCTCCAGCCTGTAGCGATTGCAATGGACATCCTGGCGCCTGATTTGATTGGACACCGAAATTCAAACTTGGGTAAATCCATTCTCCCTCCACGCCTGTGGGAGAACCCACTGACACCCCTTAAACTCTCGGCAGTCGTCCGACGTCCATTTTCGCTGTTCGTATCAGCATTACAAGACGCCAATGTCTGGGAGAACTGTGGCGCCCCCACTACAGTATTCCTGCACCTGATAAATCGTCTGGAGAGATTTTCGACATCCAATATCGGGGGACCCCTGGAGCAGAAAATTACCAATAGGATCCGGGATCTCACTTCCAAAACACTTGCTGTTCTTTATCCGCCTTCATCACGACCAGAGATACAATCATACAAGCCGATGGATGATGCCACAATCCTATCCCCTCCCCTTAAGTGTGGAACTACGTTGTTTTACATTGTGACTCTCAAAAGACTTTTCACTTTTGAGCGTAATTTTCTAACGCGGGATAGCAGTGTCCGTTTTCTATTTCAGGAGCAAGACCTCTTACGTCTTGTCGACATTTTGCAAGATGCTCTTTCAAGTGGTTCTCTCCAAGATATTGAGGATGCAGAGCGGACGTTCGACATCAAATATGAGGCACATGCACGTCTTGTGCCACTGATCGAGCTGGAGGAGACGGGGACGGAAATTCATTCACAATTGTCCAATACTGCGCCGCATCCACTTACTTCCTTCACTCCTCTCTCTATCACCAACACAGGGCCCCGTGACGATCTGCCGATGAACCAGTCTGAATTCGGCCCACAGCACCGGGATGTCCAGCGCCTCTCGATTATGGCACGTTCGGAGAACGTAAAAAAGAGGATCCTTGCCCAGCGCGCGGCCTTCCTAGACCGTGTCAAAATTGTTGAACCTATGAATTAAAATCGTATCGAGGCTGGGTTGGTAGCGGCACCTAAAGTGTATTTAGTATATGTACCGGATGAACAATCCAATCTTGCCCCTCAGGCTGAGCTCGCTTACAAAAGTCGTCCTTACTTGTATTTTGTGACCATTCAAACACAAAACTGCAACGCATTTGAAGAATCACGACATTAATACATCAATATTTGGCTGACGAAAGCAAGCAACATAACGAACTACATAAGGTAAGGTAAAGTAACTCACGAACTAACTACATACAACTCAGTCGATCCACGTCGGCTCAACCGAAAAGTTGGCCCTCGGCTCATATCGACACTTATGTCCCGGTGGCGGCTGAGCATCCATACGCATCTTCACACTCCGGTGTACACGTACGCCATTAGAATGCTGCTTCGGTATGAACCTCGGGTTCGCCAGGTTCGAGCTAGAGGTCAACGTAAGTAAGTATACCATGCCAGAAAGGGCGAAGGGAAAAGACACACCGGAAGTTTGTCACCCACTCGTTGTTCCCGTTCTGGTATCTCAAGTTGAGCGGCATGATTTCAAGGATCCACCACCCGCGCTTGAGCTTGAGCTGATCATATACCGGACTCAGTGCATCCTTAAGATCCTCCATCTCCTCATCGATCACGCTGTGGTCGTTCACGGTGACGACACGACTGGGCGCCGCGTGCTTCTTCTTGTTCCTCCTCGCAGTAATGCTCGCGAACCACGACGTCTTCTCGGCCTTGGAAAAGAACTCGGACGAGGCATCGAGGCGTGGTGGGGGCCGAGGAAGAACGTAGGGGTAGAGCGTGGCGGGGTCGAGGCCGATGGTGCGCAGGGCCTCGGTGTTGAACATCATTCCTGTGTTGGTTTTGAAGCATTCGCGGACCATCCACCTCAGGGGAATGCGAGCGAGCGAGTGTGTGATTTTATTGTCCACAGAGCCTCCGCCGACGTCTGTAAGAATCGTTAGGAGAGGCGACTATTGAGAAGAAAGGGGCGGACGGACCAGTGTGACAACCCTGAAAGACGGCAGACGATCAGCTCTGTGGGGAGAAGAAAAAGGGGATCGACATACAGCGAACCAGACCTCCTGGATATCAGTCGGATGATGATTGTCCCCCTCTTTCGTCGAGTACATATTCTCAAGATGCGCGAGTTTCTTCTCATCATGCGATTCATCGCCCTTCTCGTGGTCCTCCTTGCCCTTCTTCCCCTTTTTAGGGTTGTCGACGGGCTCGGGCGTGGGGATGCGGAGGGTATGCACCCCGAGCGTCTCCTCACCGCTGTTGGGTCGGTTCCACAGGTTCGGTTTGAACTTGGCGCGGCGCTCGTCGAGCGCGATGGCATGCCGGAATGTGCGCACAATTGTGTTGGAGGTCGTAAATGGGAGGCGTTTGGGGAATATGCCGACGGAGTCGACGGTGTCCCTACGATGTCAAATGAAATTAGCACCGGCACAAGGGAGCGAGGAGAGGAGGAAAGGGGTAGGCGAGAGGGAGGACGTACCACACCCCAAGAAACTCGATAGCCACGGGTGACGAGAACGCGAGCTTGAACGCGTTAGACTGCTCCCACCCGATGTCGTCCGCGCGCGTGTACATCTTGTATGCAAAGGGAACTTGTTGGTGGTTGTCTGCTGGGAGAAGACCGATTTTGTGTAGCATCCCCGCGAGACTGTTTGTTATCGTCAGTGATCGGTATTTCCGAGCAAAATAAGAAAGGAGGAACTGACCTGCGGGCGGTATAGGCGCCTCGGGAGAACCCTGAACACGAGCTGAGGTTAGGATAGGGGACATTGAGGAGGGGGAGAGACGAACCAAAGATACAGATCTTGTCGCCATCGAGGTCTGGAGAGCACGAACACGATGAGTCGCCAGAGACTCCAAATCGAATAAAGACACTTACAGTTCTGCATGAGGAACTCATAGCCGCCTGTGAGGTGGTGCGATCATCAGTCAGGATATGGGAGAGATATGAAGGTCACACGCACTCATCACATGGGCATCAAGGTTCCACGCGAACATCTCGTCCAAAGTCTGATAGAATAGATGAAAGGTTGAGTATCTTGCAAGGGATTGATTGAGATACGAAGCGAACCTTGGATAGCTTTGCAGTCAATGGTGTCGCTACTTTCGGGGAGATGTACGTCCCAATTCCTGCCTAAACATACCAGACTACGATTAGAAATGCTTGAATGAATCGAGAGAAAGAGACGCACCTGGTAATAAACCATTTGCTTATTCCTATCATTTTTCTTCAACAACGAAACCAACTGGACAATATTAGAATTGTCTGCGTCGAATTGGTCCCCTGTCCCGTCAAAGCACACCACGAGCGTCCGGTGTGGATGTTCGGGTGGTATCGTCGGGGGGAGCTTCGAGGTACTAGCGGTCGTCGGACCGGGATCCTGGTGTGTGTCGAACCCAGGGCTCGCAATAGTCGTCCCAGTGAAGCTCGTGTCCAACCCTGGGCGCACACGCTCGCCACGGTCAACGATTGTGTCGGTCAGCGAAAGAGCCGTTACTTCCTGTATGTGTTGTGTGGGCATCGTTGTAGCGGTTCGGAACCGGGGTGAAGGGACCTTGACAGTTACACATCTTTCTCTTATGAAGGGACTGTTCGAGTTCTCCAAATGGTATAGCCCTGGGTCAGACCTAATTAAGCCGAATAGTGCTGGCGAATGTCACGGAATCAAAATGTCCCTAAGCCTGAAAGAGACGCCAATCAAATTATTGGATGAATGGGGAAAGCTTGAAGGTTGATGCCGACTGTCAAGGTAAGCGCCTTTACTAGTATAGCCCCTGCACACCCACGCCCAACTCGGGAGCGTGAGCCTGGTGCGATGTTCATAAGTTGGTCTTCAGAGGACTTTTGAGTCAGCATGGATGAACCACATTCAACTCAAGTGCGTCTCGACACGATTTCTTTGTTAGTTGTTCGCTGGTAGACAATTGCCGAGAACTCCGGAGACCCTCACCGAACACGGATCAGGCTCCAAGGGTTGCTGAAGTCATCCGGTATAGTTGGAGCCCGAACACACAGGCGACTTGATGGAAGAAGCCGGTTGCCTCTACACTTTTTAGGCTGTAGTCTTCCTTCCCACTCCTCCTATGTAAGCGCCCTCCCGAGTTATTGAGCAAAATGGAATATGTGGGAATTCTGCTGGTAATTTCTCAGCAGTTCGAGGTGAGTCACCGGTGATGCTCTGCCGCGGAATTCTACTGATTTCATTTCGGTATTGCCAGAAAGATAGCCAAGGAGAATAGCCAGCAGGTTACCGGGACTACTGGTAGCCATCAACCGGAAACCAGAAGGCACCCGAAGCTCGTGGAGTAAGCAGGCATCGTCTATATCGCGATGTGGAGGTAGTACATAGCCGGTAAAAGAACCATCCAATTGAAAACTCAGAAGCACTTCGTCATAGCGTGGTTCTAAGTATAGTCAGCTGATCCTATTTTGTATATGAACTGTTCATGGATTAACTTCTCGGATGATCATCACAACTATGACCTCGTGGTACACGCGCGTCTTTACTCAATGTGGTGAGGAGCACACTTGCGCGATTCTCATTCTGGCCACTGCCTTCCTTATGCTGTACAGGAGTCATTACATCGCCGACATTCTCCAACGTGAAGCCTTCTTGGATTCTGCGATAGGGTCGCTTCCTCAGCTCTCCCGCCAGCATAGGGCTTCGCACACCACCAAGGCCTCGGACCTCGTATCAGGGCGCCTCATGAAAGATTGGCGCCTACCCTGTTGCACGCGCGTTCGATGCAGGGCAAGCGAAAGAAGGGGAGGCGGGCACGAAGCAGTTGACATGCCTTTCTGCAAGATCTAGGGGTAGTCGTCAGTATGTGTAGCAGACATGTAAAGCTAGGGAGGCGTACAATGAATCGCTCGCGTGGTTCAGGATTTACCAAGATCGGGAGGATATGTATGTATACCCACCCCGCCTTCTAAAACGAGAACGTCCGTAGTGTTGTCACTTTCGTTTTTGCCGCTCGGGGGCGCCATGGTGTTCACGAATTCGACCCACCGGAGAAGACGACCTTGAGCCCGACCTTGACTGAGAAGCCTAGGGCAGTATGAGAAAAATCTCCACTTTGGGCCCAAGAAGTTGGACTTACGACTGAACACCTGGTGGGAGGGGAGAAAGATCCAGAGCCGCCTCTAAGGGAGGACGTCGATAGTGACGGTCGTATGGTACTATGATCCATGCCCATCCTGGACTTCATGGTTTTGACCTCGTCGGCGGTGACCTTGAACCCCAGACGTGTTGAGCTGACCGAATGACGAGCCTTGGGGGAAGTTTAAGAACAATTCCGCCGTAAGTTGAACGAAACGAACTTACGATATAGTACCACCTGGGGGAAAGTGACAAAAAGCTCGCCATGACGAATCGAAGGGAAGGTTGGGTTCGTGTAGCCACGCAGCTAGCAGCCCGGTGGTGAGGAAGCCCTTTGATGATCCTTCGGCCTTCTCATGAGACCCAGGACCTGGAGCCCGTCGCGCATCTGATTTAACAAGCCTAAGAGGCCATATGAGAACGACCTCCAATTCAGTTAAGAAACGGAACTTACGATCCGACGAGGACAAGCAAAAATGCATCACTATCCCGGGTTGAAGTACAGCATGGGGTGGGTTGAATGGTACCTACGCAGGAGGGCGTTGTCTTCGTCTCGGATATCAGGCGAACCTGGTTTGAGTGGTTCGTCTGACTGTTTGGGGCTTCGCTCCCGGTGACCGTCAGGAGTTGCGACGTGCCTTGGATGGAAGACTAAATGTTACGGAGGAGAGTTGAGGAATAGTGGTGTTGGCCGAGCAAGAGAGGTCCACCTCATATTGACTGAAGTCTATTCCCTGCCTCCCGCATGTCTTCGTATCTGAAGCGCGCGTTGACAGAGCCCGATAGTACCACGAGCCCATTTCCATTGCGCAGGGGGGACTAAGATTCTACACTTGTGCGGATGAGGGACGCGATGATGTCCACGCTGCAAGTAAGACGTACCTGGCCACAACCTGATTTCGCCATCGTTCGCTGACCCTAACCCTAAGGAATCTCCAATCCTGACCCCGACCATTCAAATATTGCAAGGGAATGAGCTGAACAAACGAGGGAGGGGTAAGGATGGCGAGTCTGGGCTAGGAGAAGATACTCACCTGTAAATCAAAGCCTACTCGAAGCTGGCGAAAGCCACGTCATTCTTCTGAATGGAAGTCTTTTTTGCCTGAGCATGCACTGTCGAGCTAAAGAGGCGTTGGTCAGAGATCAAACGAAGTCAAAATGGGGGAAGCACACCTGCATTGGGTGTTATCATAGCCAAAGTCGAGTTGAAGAACCTTCGCAGGCCATCCATCATGCTAAGGTACCTCCACCGCCCGTATTATTGGTGAGACCAAGCTTGCGTGCATGCATCGCTCATTCTTGTCGATGACAACCAACCGGCTGTCAACGGCAAAGACAGTACCAGCTTCAATCTGTAGGACGAACGTTCAGTTAGTAATAATAGCGATGCGCGATCCAGTTATAGAGGCATCTACAGAACTGAACGCCTATCCTTCGAAAAAAAAAAAAACGTCAAAGACGCATCGATCTCGAACATCTTGGAGTAGTATCAATGGGAGGACCTGGATTGTTTAAGAGGTGAGAAATAGCAACATCGAGTTCAAAATCTCCCACCTCAGCTTGATTGATATCTTGGGTCGGGGGGCACCTTCGTCGTCCGAGAGCCCGAGGAGCCCATTCTCAATGAGCAAGAATTTTGGACTGAAGCTACAATTGCGTCGCTAAGAGACCAGACGACAGGCAAGGTGGTGATACGCACCTGCATTTAAGGCCACAGAGAAACATCATCCTCAGCATCGTGAGTATCGTAAACAGGCTAACCCCGCAGTCTAAGCCACAAAACGTCTCTGCTGCCATATGCTATCCCCATCGTGGTTCTTGAAGCCGACAGTCGGTCAAAGGAGCCTGTGATATCCTTTCATGGCACGGGAGAATGTGGAATCTAGGAGAGGGTCAGCGAAGCTCTAACTCGACCCAGAGATAGGCTGGGAATAACGACGTACCCAAATGACGAACGATTCTGCTTTCAAAAAGTGACAAGAACGGTCTATGCTCGCCCATGATACATCAACAGTCGTCTTAAAACTAACGACAGAGGTTTCTGTGAAAGTCGGAATGAGCTACACAGGCCACGAACGAACGAACGAAGTCATGAACTCTGTCCGAAAGTGCTCTGCTCTGAGCTCTGGTTTCACAGCCGCGTGGCCCAGTTGAAGCCTTCTACACACCCCTTGACCGCGCGCTTGGCCAGACGCATGTGTAATGCGCGTTACGTCCCACACGGGCAACGGCCTACAGAACAAAGATTCTCCGAGTGTGAAGATGCTAATTTGAAAGGGATAAGTCGATGCCCATATGAACCATAAAGCCAGATGAACCTCATAGTGAGCATCCTCCCCCGAACGTGGCGACTTCATCAGCCTAGGTTCCTACTCCATCCAGCCTCGATTTGGGCCCATCGAAAATTTGATGCTCCCGGCATACACATCCCACGCGCCAAATGAGAAAAAATTCCGTTCTTTTACTACTGCAGACGCATATGCCGGTGCCCATCGGGGTTTCCTGCAAACCGGTAAGTACTGCAGCTTTGACTTCGCCTGAAAAGCTACATAGTGTAAGCCGTTGCCTCTGGAGTATGTACTCTTTGTGAACATACCCATCTGCGTTGTTCTGGCTAGGTTTGACAGGTCAAAATTTACATGACAATAAACGTATGGTTGGGTTCTCGATCCGAAGTGGACTTCTTGGGCTATGTAGTAGGCTTCGACGGAATGCAACCCCCCATAAATAGGCCTGTTGTGAGTAGATAAAATGCGTCGAATAGCCAATTGTGTCGAGAACAATTTGTTGACATGGTGGTAGGAGGTCAGAAGACGATTCAAATTGTGATCAACAACGTCAATCATAATTTGATCGCTGTTGTTGGTGATCTCGGTCTTGCTGACTCCTTATAATACGCATCGCGACAAGGTTGTCAATCCTGCCATAATGCCCGCCTTGACCAGAGCCCTCCTCCCTGACTAGCTTTCCCCCTGTTAGCCAGAAACGCAGGGTAGTTGTCGTGTATTAATGGAAACGAGCCCATTTGACTTGTGAGTGAACATCACTGGCAGATGTTCGTATGGCCGCTTCAACTGACTTGCTGATTTGTGACAGAGCTCAGGTGAAAATGGACATCGCATGCGAGGTCCAAGAGCTCATCATTGGTTATCTTTTCGATGACAAACCAACACTACTAGTCTGCCGCCTTGTATCTTTCCGTTGGCTTATGCTCACGCGGCGATGGCTCTTCCACGATGTCTGCATCGGTCAATCGAGTCCACAAGAGAATGTTGAAACCAGCGGGGTAGCTCAGTGCTCGCCACGGCGTGGCAGGCCAGTCGACTTAGCACTGCTTCAGTCGCATCATTCAACTCTTGGCCCCTCGATCCGCACGCTGACGATCCTCGGTCCTGATTATATCCCTTGCATGTGTTGCGACGACATGGACCCAGGCGAGTCGTCGGACTATCACGATCTCAGTGCAGCTGTTGAAGCGGTATTGCCATATATGGACTCTGTGTCTGTGCTCCAGCTCCAGATGCTCGAGTTTCCCCGTTTGAGCAGCCAGGCCCAGGGAGCGATCATGTCGCTTTCGCAAATCAGGACTCTGGATATATTTGGCGTCACGTTCCGCTCCATTGAAGAAATGCTCGCCCCCTTCCAAGGTGTTACTGTGCTCAGGCTATTTTCCATCAAGATTGGAATTGGGCTTTGGAGTTATTCTAACTTGGCATTGCCTGCTACAATCTGGCCACTTCCGTTTCCTCTACCACCCCTGACCACTATGTCCTCCTTAGCATGTCTTGAAATGTATGTTGGTGGGGACTGTTATGGACTGCTTTCGACCTCTCGATATATACCCGCTCAAAATATTAATACCTTATCTTTCGGCATTTCTGCTTTGCATTATGCTCCTATGATAGGGGCCTTCATCAAGGCATCTGGCGCTAAATTGAAGCACCTTCGCTTATACCTTCTATCAAATGAGCTTGGTCCCTTGGACGGTACGTGTGGGATGCGCCGCCCCTTCCTTCTGCTCATAGCCTTAGCTTCAGGTCTATCCCTTGCGGAGAACGTCAATCTGGCCATGGTCGAGATCTCCTCCCTAAATTTCTACAAAGATATGTGGCATCTCCACAAATTGATGCCCACGATACCTCATACATCGCACGTCAAGATTGAAGTGTGGATTAATATAAACGAGGACGCGGGGGTCATTGAAGATTTTGGTTCGGCCGATCTTGAAACCTTCTTTCCTCGATACCCTGGGATGTCTCTCTCCTTACTCCTCACGCCTAGGAGAATTGGGGTCCCCAGTGCCGACCAAGACCTGAATGCGCCATGGCTCATTCAATTTATTGAAGCCAAGCTTCCCGAGATCTCGCGTCGAGGATTGGTTCATATATCTGCGGGGTGGTAGACCGGTTTACTGAATTGGTATGTCCTCAAGACAAGTGTTCTGAATTGATTTACCTATTGCTGCAGAACTGGAGAGGCCGTGTCGCGGAGTCACTCCACCCAATTTAGCTTATATTACTTATCATGAAGACAATTGTTAACATAACGTCGCCCAAAGTGGTCCTTTTGCTTCACCTTCGTAAGAACAATCCCATGCCTCGGCCATAACCACCCTGTCCATTCCCGTTCCGTCCCCCTGCATCACCTTGAAAATTTGACAAATCATACAGCCTGGCTACATCGTTATCTTGTGAAAACCGCACACCTTGGGAAGGCTGATTTGTACATCAGCTTCATGATATCCACCGAAAACTTCCTGTGTAGGAGATAGTATTACGTTAGTGACCACATCTCTTGGAACAGCAGTCGCTGGATTTGATATAGGACATGCCTTTGGCGAGATATGTTGTCGCCCTGCGATTTGGCAAGGAAGCGGCGCGTGCGCCTCCGACAGTGAGCCGGGCATGCGGAATGTCGGTTTGCTGAAGATTATTTGCAATTGGAGGTGGTTCGCGGCGGGTCGGCTGATGACACGCGAATGCTCAGTAGTATCCCATTCCCACTATTCCGCGTCTTCGCCGAAAGAAAGGAGCCGTCAACCAAAGAATTTGCCAAGGATGAGGATCCATCGTACTTGTGCCCTTTTACAGTATCCGCAGACCAGGTTTCAATGCTCAGGAATCACTGTGGCTAGGTCGCCTGTCCGAAGCCTTGTATAATGAGTGTCTTCCACTGAACAGACCCCGACATGGTCATAACACAACGATGACAGAATCACAAGCGCCCGGCGGCGGCGGCGAGTTATTGAAGATGGGGATTGGCTCAAGTACCCCGTCGCTTGTTGCAGGCCCAAGGCCAACGTCGATACTTGACAGATTGTCTAATAAATTCGCACCCGCTCCTTTCGGGCACAGTAAGTTTCACCACCACCACCACCTATTCGCCATCGCTCGCAGGTTCACAGTGTACTAAAGGAAGGCCTCAGACTGTAAACTCAAAGTTCCCACATCCGCACTCGACCCGAATCTGGAAGACAAGTTTCCCTGATTAGCCCACGGACGTGACAAGGAGAGAAAATGAGGCACGAACTTTGAAGCGACAGCGAGCCGCACAGTTGAGTGATGGGGCCCCGGCACATTACTGCCGCCAACTGAGACGCGTCAGCGCTCCGGAATAGCTGAGCTGGCCACCCGAGGCTGTGGTAGTCGCGAAGTATGACCCCACCTCGAGAAAAGAAAAGCTGCAGGGTAGATATTGGATTAGGAAAGTACGGCGGGTTTTGAAGGACAGCTACAAAAAACGAAAGACGGCGTCCTCTCCCTCTGGAATATAGGGCGAACATTGTTTGAGTGGTTCGTTCTGATGGTTTGTAGTGGCACTACCGCACCACGTGTCGTGAATGGAAGCCTAAAATAAGGAGAGTCAAGGAATGGGGACGGTGACCGAAGAGAGGCCCACCTCAATATGATTGAGGTCGACATCCTGCCACGCAATTATGCCTTCATACCCGAGGCGCTTGAGAGAGTCCGACAATTTCCGACGAGCCCATTTCGTCTGAGAAAGGAATGAGCAGGGAAGGCTGCGTTTCTACTGAGGTGTGTATGAGAGACCGGACAATATCCAAGCAGCGAGACAAGACGTACCTGGTAATACTGACATTATTTTCGCTATCGTCTGTTGTTGACCTAACCCTAGGGAATTACCAATCTAACACAGTGAAGATCGCGAGAGAACAGGTCTGAAGACACGAAGGGGGTAACGATTGGCGAGGCTGGGCTAGGGGAAGAGACCCACCTGTAAACTGAAGTCTAGTCAAGGATGGCGATAACCACTTCATTCTTCGTGGTTAAGCAAGGGAGCATTGAGCTAAAGATATGTTGATAAGAGACCTGACAACGAGCAAGAGGGGAGCGAAACACACCTGTATCGGGAGGGCTATAACTATCACCACCAAGGATCCTCGAAAGTCACGAGATTATTCCGCTGTCCCTACTCCCCACGAAGCTGTAATGTCACATATTGATTCGCCAGGTCCGCCCGAGGATGGAGGTGAGCTGAAGGAGTCCACAGGCTATCCATCGTGTTGTCGTACTAGTCCATTGCCCGCGCTGTCAATAATAGTTGATGGAAAATGACCACACCGGCATCGGTGTTCATGACGACCGCAATGAAAGTCGTCTGACGGCCCGTTCTGACCGAACAGGAACTTTGAAACTGAAGCTGCACTTGCGTCGGTGAGAGACTGACGGTAGGTAAAGTGGCAAAACGCACCTGCATCAGGAGGCGACTGATGAAGGTCATCCTCAGCGTTGTCGTAAACAGGCTCATCGTGGCCCACAATGTTATATATTCCCCACGTCGCAATTCCTGAAGCCGACGGTAGGTCGAAGGAATCCATGGACATATTTGCCCTTCCATAACATGCGAGAATGTTGAATCTAAGAAAGTGTCGGTGAGCTCAGAAGTCGACCCAGAGATGCATTGGGAATTGCCGTACCGAAATGACGAGCCACTCTTCTTTCAGAAGGTGACACGAGCAATCCACGCTCGCTCGTAGTATATCAACGGTCTCTTGTAAGCAGCGGACCTTTCTGAAAGTTGGAATGGGTAAGAAGTTTGGATTCGCCTGAATAGCTAAAAGCCAAGACGTGTAAGCCGTTGCCTCAAGAATAAAGTTTTCTTCATACACATACCTATTGGTATTCGTCGTCAAAATTTGCATGATAATTATTCGGCTAGGTTCTAAGTGGAATCCTTCGGCTAATGGTTTGGAAGGACATAATTCCTCCCGACTAGGCCTGTCCCGAGTTGATATAACGCGTCTGGTGACAAAGTGTATTGAAGGCGGTTTGTTGATATGGTGGTAAGAGGCAGATAAAAGGTCAACAACAATACCAATCATGATTTGATCATTGTTGATTACGACGACCACGCTTGGGGTGCCTCGACATCTTGCTATTTCCAACTTCATTTCTAGCTTATAATTTGCGGGTCTCTAGTCAGATGTGGTTAAATGGAGACATGTCATATATCAGCCCCCCGTTAGAAGGGCTTCTTCCCATACAATATGCTTTCTTTCATTACTCGAGAGTACTCAAGGCCATATTAGTCTTGTCCAAGTCGTCTTGTCCTGGAGCATCCCCACACGAGCCCGGAAACGATACAATTGTGGAAGTCTGCAGCGAACAAAATCCGAATGCTCGAGTTCGACACCAAAAACCTGTTGCCAACCAACGGTGCAAGGAAGGTCGAGGCTTTCCCGCTGTGACCCCACCCTTCCGCGGATGGCTCTCACGTAGCGGTGAGTGCCTGCATTTTGTTTGCCAGTCTTGCGATATTCATGTGCGAAGCCTTTAACCTGTCGATTTAAAAGAAAAGTGGGTGCCTCTTATTAGCTGAACGTTACAGTAATTTGCTTAGCTCATCGTGGCAACTGTTTAGTCCCCCCCCAATGAAGATGTGACCCTGGTCGCTTGAACACTATACCCAAGATTACACAGGGAGGTAGCACGGCTCTCTATGTATTTTTAACGTGGGTCAGGCTGTGGCGTTACACTGACCGCCTATTATCTTTGCTGTAGACTGCAGACTGGTGCCATCAACACAAATTCCCACTTCACGAACGCTGCTGGGACAATTGTATCGTGTTTGGGTCGTTCTTGTCCGGGTTCAGCCTGCTAATCCTATTTTGGCCGTACATGGACTACTCCATCTCTTTGGACGTGGGATCACTCAAACTCATAGCCAAATCGTCTCGGGTGGTGTATGATGCGACTGCTTGCGCTCGCATATCAGGTACTTTCATTCTCCTTGACTTGCTTTTTGCGACTGATTGAGCTGTAGTTGACAAGCCACTATCTTGTCCCAACTTTTCGTCGAGGAGGCTTGAAGCACCTCCGCCAGGCCCACGAGAAACTCTATGTTGCGTTGTAACTACATATTTTCCCAGAATGAATGAATCATTTGCGGGTATTTGAAGCGTCGGCGATCCCTGCTGTAATGGCAATGCAGATGTCATAAATAGGCGCCTTCCAACCCGAAAGCTTGAATACTTTTACCCCACTCCGTGCCTCTCCCTGCGGCGATGCCGAGAACTTCAAATTGCCTGTTTCAGTTATGCAACTATAACAAGCCGCCGGCTGGCGCCACCTCAGCATCTCGACACTCCTTTGTCTCGTTGGATCAAACGAATCTCGAATCTCCAGTTCAACGTCTCAAGATTGGAGTCTCTGGTAAATTGGGGTTCACGAAACCCTCCTGAGGTAAGTATAGCTTGTGATGTGGGATTACGATCTGGCTAAATCCTGATCAAACCTCGCGGCAACGGATCCCTCCAATTCATTCTTGTCAAGGACGCTGTGACTGCCTGGTCAGTCTGTGCGTTTGACTCCCCCGAATCTCGTGGTTCTGCTGACGTTCTTTGGCGGCTCACGCGTATAGCGAGGTGTTTGTTTGACAACGCTCATGTAGTCGAATCACCGCTCAACAAGGATCCGTCAGGATAATCAAAAGTTGTAGTAGAGTAATCAATGTAAATTGCCATATGAATATAATTTGAAGGATGATCGAATGGATGTGGTGCGCGTCACTGATATTGAAATAGATGGGATAGGTTGCGAGAAACAATTGAGATCCAGTTGTATATTTCCACTACGAGGTAAAACATGGGTAATGGCCTCTACACTCGGCGAATGATGTCGATGTAACGTATACGAAACTTACAGGTCATGTAAAATAGCCCTGCCATGCACAACCGGAAACGGTAATAGCTCAATATCGTGTGCAATTTCTCCCTCCCAGCCCAGGGAATTGGAGCGGCATTCCGTGTACACCAACTTGAGAAGCTTGAGGATCAATTCGAGAGGAAGTCGGTATATCTATGTAGTATCAGGCATAATCCGAGCAGTCGAAGAGGGACTCGAACTACAAAGCTGTTTCAAAGGCTTCAGTTCAAAACTAGGTATTGAAAAAGAGGAGTGTACCAAGCACCACACAAACACTGGTTCGCTTCTTCAAAATTCACTAGAAATTGTTTACAAGCGGCTCAGCAGGTTCAAACACGGTGGTTCGATGATGAACAAGAAGAGAAACCCACTTTATGGATAAATGATGTACTTAGTTCACGCCAACAACACGTTCTTTCCTCCTGGTCACATCTCCGAAAAAGACATAAGTCATCGATGTGCAGAGGTGTACACTTGAAGCATAGCTAGAATTCGGGAAACATATCAATTGCAGTGATTTTCACTCGGTGGCCGTAGGGCACGGCAGATAGGAGATTTGTTGAAAGGATCGTCAATTTCAGCTGCAACTACAGCGATCAGCTTCAGCAGTGAACTGCGAAGGAGAGTGTAATGGGAAGCATACGCTTACCTGGAAGATAGCCCTATGGCTCAAAGTATCCTTCTGGGGATGTGCATCGTCAATCACGGGGAAGGAATGTCGGAGGAGGAAGTAGTATAGACAATGTACGTGTCGAAAACTCCTGCGAGTTTCGAACCCATCCCTCGTTTTGGGGTTGAAGTGGGAGACGCAGTAGATGAAGATCTTGGTGCAGGGCATCGAAAGCTTGTTCGTGGCCTTTGCAAGTGCTCTGGGGTCGTCGAGTAGCATCAATGATAGCTCGGGATACCAGGCGTGAGGAACGTATCTGTTGGATGCCGAGGTCACCCTCCAAGATCCTTTCCTTGCTCTCCTATGTGTTCTTAATATAGGTCTGAGGTGCGCCATTTGAAGCGTCCTAGACTGCTTAGTCATAGGTAAGTACCTTTTTACTTTGCTATGCCTGTTCTGTACGGATAACAATGCCGATGGTGGTTAGAGCTTTTTCGGTGAGTCCGTGGACGGCGCTCTGAGTCCGGTTCCTACAGATTAGTTTTACGTGCGGTAGGATCGTCGTCTACATATAGGTAAGGTCAGCGTCAGGGCAGGTGAAGGGAAAGAATACGTACCTGTCGAAGGCTCAAGTTATAGGTCACTTTTGAAAGTGTCGTCGTGACAGATCATGATGACCTGGGCTATGAAAGTGGTTCCCATCTCAACATCCACGTTACGAGCTGACGAGACTTGTGGTCAGTATCCATGTGCAGAATATACGCTGGAAACTTGCTGGCGTTCGTGGGCGTGGCGAGCCTAAGTGAGTCCAACGGCATGGCATTTGGGTTTTACTCATAGAACCATCGTAGATCTGCCAGTGTCCGAAGGAGACGTTGAGAAAATAGTGCATCTTTAGATTCAGCTGGAACTACACTGATCAAGTGCTGATGAACTCGAGTAGCGGCGGATGGGAGTGGGATGGGAATTATTTGCTTATTTGGGAGGCAGTAAATAGGGAGGATCCAGTTTTAGGACCTGCATCTCCGATGATGTGTCAGAGGTTCTTTGAACAAGGGACTGATGGTCCCGATGAGTCGTTTGAACCGTCGGCAATGGGGCTCTGCAATACGTCACGCGGGAAGCTCGCATTTAGTTTAAACTGACGCCCCTCCTTCAAATCGTGGCGAGCTTGTTGTGATAATATACTAGGGGGCGTAGCCGACAGTGACGAGAAATTACTATTGTTAGTGATGGGGCCATGGAAGGGAAGTCAACCAAATACCTACCCGGTGCTCGCATCCATCATGCAGAACGTATTCGGAGAGGCATCAGAAGAACAACGCCGGGATCCATTCTTGTAGCTCAGGATGTGCGAGCGCCATCTATGAGTATATCAGGGGACATTGGATATCATATATGTCAACGCTCAGCTCAGTTCGAGCGATTGCGGGCCGGCGGTGCAACGTGATGTCGAAAAAGGCCAGGTAGGGGTAAAATCGGTCAGCAACAGGGTTCAAAATAAAGAGAGGGAATGAGAGGAAGATGTACTTGGTGAAATACCGTTCGAAGTCAGCTTCCAAACCGGAAGTCATGGTTCGATAAATACTGGTCGGCGTCGTCAGCGATGATTGTGGAAAGTAGTTAACTTGATGAACGTACCCTAAATTGGATAACAGACGCCGCAAGTGTGGGAGGGATGCTTCCCATTTCTCCATATCCGGTCCGGGAACAGGCGGAGTGGATGTGCGGTTACTATACCTGACTTCCGCGACGAACTTTGTGACACGGTTCAAGATATCATGATTCTCCATATGAGATGTTCCTTCTCTCAGTGATATCTAGACTAGTGGGATTCCAGCGCTCTATTAGACACTCATGATCTTACATATCATGATCTTATCTTGCCATCTTATCTCTCCAAATGAAACAATTTTGAACTATCCATCTACTAGCGCTGATGGATGTCCTGCTCGTTTTCCCTCGGAGCCCATCGATGCCTCAGGCCTCTGAACCGCACTACACAACCCAAAGCCGCGTACCGGAAAACGGGTAAGGAGTGACCGGCCGGTCACATCGTTGCGGTTTCTGCAGGGTGAGACATTTTGAAAAATCAACTGGTGGTGCCTCAATCTTTTCAAGGTCTCTGAACGAATCTGGAAGTGCGGCTCTGGCATTCTCTTGTATAGCCTTGATTTCACTTGATTTAGGGTATTTCTACTCAGCACACTGAACCGTAAATTTTCAAAGTGGAACGATTTCATATCTCAGGCCAATCACATCTGACCAATGTCTTGCATCTACTACCGCCTCACACGACCAAACTCTAAGATCAGGGCACACGAGCACTATTTCTGCGTGACTCGCCGTAAAAGATGATCAATCAATATGCGTTTGTTCAAGTTCGCTAAATGCCCTTCAGAAACCGTCTCATTTTTAACGGCCATTAGCTCGTCTCGTACGTATGCCGTCAATACTCTCACTCGTATACTCCTGACGTGCTGTAGCACACACACAACCTATGGATGTCTATATACTGGACGAGGATGCCCTCCAGCAGCACTACCCCACAGTTGCTTGATATAAGGTAAGAGCTCTCCGCACTCGCCGGTGGTCTCAAAATATGAGTGCATTGCAATAGCTGATCGTGGACTCGACTACCTACATCTATCGATATCTCACCATCTTCAGACAAGTTCAGAACTTTGATTCCTTGACCTTGGATCACCCAGTTTTGAAGCGCAGACCTACAACAGTGCACAGCCTTAGGCCGGGCGAGCATATGCATATAAGGACGCTCATGTCATAGACACTCCTGTTTAATTTCACCCCATACTAGCTCAGGAGCAGTAAAAATCTCACTTACATCTCATTTCCAATGCTCTCTACCGACGAACGTTTGTTCTTTGTCGCCGGTGGTCTTGAATTTCTATACAACTGGACTGGTCTGGCAGCATCGACGCTGTTCTATGGTACGACCCATATATCTTGACGAGAATATGGGCACATTGAACTGAGGATGTTGTGCAGGCATTAACATTGGATGCAGCCTTCTTGCAATCCATGTTGCATCTGTTCGGTGAGCCTATCTACAACATCGAACAACCGCCTTGCTCACTAATGAACTTTAGTGGAAAGGCCCGGTCAACTAAGATCATGCTATATGCAATGATGACGGGATTCATCCTTGCGACGATATACTGGGTACTCAATATTTTGGTTTTGGTCGGTGCACTGTTAGCAGGTGCTTCCGCGAACTTTGACGGAGGTTTGAAAGCCTCGGATACTACGTCTGTACTCGTAGGCTTGCGCCCGTTCTTAATCGCTATAATTGGAGGCTCCCAAGTGATTGTAAGATTTTAATTTCATTTCATAGAAAGGCGGTACCTCATTACTTGTTGATATCAGCTCATACTTTGTGATTGCATTACTCTCTGGAGATCGTGGGTAATATGTCGTCCATGGAAATGGTGGATGGTTGCGCCTTTGCTATTATTTTTTGCAACTTGCGGTCAGTGATGCGCCCTTCGGCAATTCCCTTCTGACACTGGCACAATCTGAAGGTACCTGCTTTGCTTACCTCGGGCTGTTATCAATGTACACCGGGGATCAGTGGCAGGGCACACTGCTCTTTCGCTCTAAGCAGAAGACCACGGGTGACTTCATCTTTAATGCCTCCATTATCCTGTCGCTGTCGACCAACGCATGCTGCACCCTTGTGATAGGTCGTACTCTATGGTATGCCATCACACAATTGTGTCATTACAAAAGCACTCTGACGGACTGCATACTCCTTTAGGTCGCATCGGCGCTTCATCCGGCGTGAAAGCGCTTGGTCGTTTGTTCAAAAAACGCTACTTATCCTCGTCGAAACTGGTCTCTTGCTGGCCATTCTACAGGTATTCACGAATCAAATTCTAGATCAATGAATGCTAATAACTCTCATTCAACTTAGTTACTCATCGTGATCACCTATTCAATATATGTTCCATTTGACTCTCGTGGCGCATACGTGATCAAAGCGATCTATGAGGGATATGTTCAGATGACGGTACGCTTATATCGATGCTACATCTTAATATCAATTGACGGAATGACTATCAGGCGATGTATCCTACCGTTGTGCTGCTACTGATCAAGGAAATCGAGTCATTTCCTGAAATTGATATAATATATACTGCCAGCCAAGGGACGGTCGAGCCCACTTAAAACCGTAACCACATTTATGCAAGACACTGGGCTCCAGTATATTATCATATTATAAAATTCTGGTGTCCACCCATCCAGGTTTGTGCGTCGGTTGAATATCTCCCTCATGACATAGACCACATAGAACAAGACAATTTCACTTTGCTGGACTGGGCAAAGCCTGACAAGAAACATACGAGTAATCATACTATTTAAAACACACACTGGCCTCACCAGTCGTCCAATCCCTCAAAGGTGAGTTTTTATTGTTGGTTTCCGTCCCAGCGTAGGTATCAAAGAGTCATGAGTCTCTACGATTTTAATCACCACAAGCGTAAAGTACTCACATAGGTTGATATGGAGTGTGTAGAGGAGTAGCCCATCCTATACTGTCTTGGGGCTGAAATCTTTCCTAGCATCTTGAGCGCCTCATGACTGACGCCGCCACTCTCTGAGAGACGTAATTCGCTTACACCGCAGAGCATGAAAAGAACTTCCAGGCTCCCGACTCCATGCGTACCATGCAACTCAAGATAGTTAAGACCGCTGGGAAGAATGAATGTCTTGCTAACCTTGCAGCCAATGACTGAGGCGCTTGCTCTCGGTGCTCACAAACATGAGGTCGATTGCATCGCTTGTGGGAGCACGCGCGACAGCGAACCAGCCAAATGTCAGATCCTCCATAGTTAAGACCATTTCCTCCTCTTCGGGCCATTCTGGCTGGGGATCGAAGTCCAGGTCATCTAGAATGACGTTCTTGAATGGTGCAAAATGGGGCGCGCGTCAAAAAAGGAAGAATTGTCCATCGTGATCAAGTTAGCCATCGATCTTCAAGTGGGAGACTTTGGGGAATTGGAAGATTACCCTCTTAGCAACCTCGGAATTCAATCTACTAAGACCACTGGAGGTCAAGGCGTGGAGAATTAGCTTTACTAGGTGGAGCATGAATGCATGGAATCGGCCAAAAGCCTGGGGAGGGATGAAGTATGTGTCACGTCGAAAATAAGATTTTTGCATCTGGGAAACAACGGCGCAACTATTTCAATGTTCACACCCACTCGTGCCTTTTCGATGTAAGGAAAGGGAGTATCTTTTCTCTTCGTGATCAGGGCCATTTATAGCGAGCTTCCAGCTAGCACAAACAGAGATGAGTGGTGGTCGTGGATCATCTAGTGATGGAAACGCCACGAGGCGTTCCTCAGTCCTTTGGCTTTCTCCTGCATCGTGTGCAATGCTGACTCCCTCCCAGCTCAGGGATTCAGAGCAGCAGTCCAAATATACAGCTTGAGGATTAGCAGGATTAACTTGAGAAGAAGACGATTTATGTAGGCAGTATTGGGCATTGGTTGATGGGGGTAGCACGGATTACGGTGCTTGTTTTGCAAAGTCGAGCTGAAAGAGGTCAATTTGCGACTGAACCAGTTTTATAGAGGACAGCGTGCATGGTCAAGATCACGAGAATAGATACAATGGCAAGAGTGCTTTGCGGGCGAGGCAGAAAACACCCATGCGCAAGGCAGGCCCGGGCAAGAAGGCGGGGGTGAGGTCGGATTGCGACCCCACAACGTGTCGAGAGTCCTATGCGGTTGTTCGAATCTCGGTTTGATCTGGACACTCTTCATTATATTTGCAGGTAACGAACACATAACTTTTCACAAGGTGCCATATTCAGAGTGATTGACTCCTAAGGTGCGCACATCCCGGCATAGTCATCAGCAAACCCGGAGTATGCTAACTAGTACTATGTAGTACTGCATAGTGCCATAGTGCCATAGCATACTTTCTTCTCTGCACAGAGCTCCATAGTGACATGTCATGTCTATATAGCATTCCATAGCAATCTGTCAGCTCTACATAGCAGCCTGGGTGTTTTATTCTCATTCAAAATCATACTCATAACTCAATTCAAACACATGAGACACGTAAAATATTCATATGCATTAAAAGCTACAACAATACAATGATACATGGTGTACTACAGAGTCAACTACATGAAGAGCAACTGGAGGGATGACATTGAGCTTATATTGAGACTGAGGAACAATCCATGGAACTCACCTTGTCAAGCGCTCATGTGGTTGAGTGTGCAAGCATGTTGAGTGTGTGTTGAGGGTGTTGAGTGTGCGTTGAGGGTGCTGAGTGTGTCGAGGGTGCCAAGGATGTGTTGAGGGTGTTGAGTGTGTTGAGTGTGAGTGCCACGTCATTGGGTCAAAGCACTGAAGGGGGGCAATTGTGGTCAGAAGCAAAAAGTGAGCAATCACAGGCAATGTACCAGACTGGCTCTCCCCCACCTGAGGTCTGCCACTGTGACCCTCTTCTCCTGCCCTACCCTCTCATGACTGTGTGATGCACCAATGCACAGATTATAAATGGGCAGGATGCCACTAGCAGGTGGATAATGAGCGATGGTGAGGTGGCAGAAATTTAAACACAGAAAAGGACGAACTTGAACATCAAGTCACGTGAATGTTTAGGGCATGTATTGATGACTTCATAAATTTTGAATCTAGGGTGTCGAGGGTGTGTCGAGGGTGTCGAGTGTGTCGAGTGTGTGAGTGGCAACTGACACGACAAAATGCTTAGCAAATATGTTTCCACATTATAGTCATGTGACTAGAATTTACGCGATCCTCTTGATAACCGCTTGAAGATATCATGAATTTGACCAAATTCCGGCCTTCCCCAGTGAACGCTATACAATGCTACAACCTGCTAAGTCAAATCTTCATGCTACAGGTTATTTTGTTGCTATAAATTGCTATGATTTTGACGTCGCATGCTACAGATGCTATAGATTTCCCTTGACTTGCTATATATGCTACAGTTAAAACTCCGAGTTTGCTGATGGTGATCTGCTGACATGTTCTTCCATTGCGTGTTGTGGGGTGATTGCTAGTGAATCACAATGGGTACTGTGACCCCTGCGGGTGACGGATGAGGGTAGTGAAGGGTACAGGTGAGGGTGACAAGATTCTTACCTGTCGTCCACCCGGACCAACACTGCGGGTTTGGCGGGTTGTCGGTAACTTGGCGAATTGTTGGTAACTTGTGGCCAGGGAAGGCCGAACCCGGCCCAAATCCTCCTCTCTCACATTTGCAATTGGCTGTCTGCTGAGACGACTCGGTCACTGCCATGCTTAGGTGCATGGTTCAAGTCCAGGCCACTCCCATCAGACGGTAATCCCGCTGCCCCCAGGCCACCTGGCACCCATTTCCCCACAATCACCATACCCATTCACCGCAACCTGTGGGTTATATGTACCCTCGATACCCTTGGGTCCACCCTCACCCATAAGGGAGGGTAACCTGTACCCTTGGTCAAGGGTACGGGTTTGGGAGGGTATGGGTGAGGGTAAGCCATTTGGCACCCTCGGGTCACCCATGCGATTCACTAACTGAGATGGAGATTAAGGAAAGGAATCAAACACGAACTAGAAAACGCATACTATAGAATTTGAGGAGGACTTTACACTCCCCCCCCTTTTCTGCTCGGAGTCCATTGGACTCCAGTCGGACTGAGCCAGAAAGTTCCGGATATGGGGATTCCGCCCCACGGCTTGTCCGGGGCGGAAAGTTCCGCCCCACCACCCAGCCAAGCAGGGACCAACAGTTCAGTTACCACATTTGCCAACGCTGTGTTGATCACCGACTTGTTTCTTTCTGCCGCCTTATTGCTTGTGTCATGCGTAGC
>JABCKT010000264.1:0-25064 GCA_018858115.1 Tephrocybe rancida
AGGTGCCTCAGGTGGGACCAGGTAGGCCGTGTATGGACGGTTATTGACATTATACGGGGACGTATATTTTGTAGATGCTGAAGCCTCACATGTCGTCGGGGCTCAGAGTCATCGCTCAAAAGTGGACAGCCTGTAAAAGCTTCGTTTGACTCGGGAGGAGTGTGCACGTACGGAGCGAGCCGTACCACACCGCACACAACAAGTGGCTGATAAATGCAGAGTCCGTTGATAGGGGCTTTGCTCAGGCTTGAGTTAGTTTGGTGTACGTGCACTTTGCGTGTTTGACTGCACCGTTGCCTTAACCCGACCCTATATGGGACCCTTGCTAGAATATCGTGATACCAGAGTTTAACTACTGTCGCCTTGACCCTACATATGTAAGTTTGCACTGACAATTACTACCGTGATGTACCCCTTTGACCATCGCCCATAGCCTACAAACTAAGCCGTGGCAAAAGCGAGATAAAGCCTGCCTTGAAAGCGAGGTGAAAGTTAATTCAGGGAGTCGATCAACTCTTGTGAATCGTCTTTGCCTTGAAGCGAGGCATAGTGCCATTTTGCCTTCTCTGATTTCCGGGGAGAGCCATATGGGACCCGCTCAGGTCTTGCCAACGTGGGGGGGAGGGCATCCTCCCATGCTGATACCAGTTCACCATAAAAGTCTCGCAACGGCTTTCACCTTGGAATTTAGCATGGCAAACGGCCGCATCCTCTCTTCTTTTGCAGCCGGATTGCTCCTCCTTGGTGGCTTCGGCGCTTCTGTGGAGAAATCTTTACCTGCAGTCCTACATTGGCGTGACCCCCAGTTGGACTCCCAGTTGGACTCCCAGTTGGACTCTATTAACGAAATTCTGTATAACATAGGGTTCCTCCCAATCATCACTCGTGACTGCGTCCTGCCTGGAGAGAGTGATTCTTCCACCGCTCCAAGATCAAATATGACCTTCGCGGTGCAATGGATTTGGATTGTGAGCTCGCATAATCTTCGAATTGCTTGTAATTCTAATGCACTTTTGTCCAACCACATAGGCTTACCATGACATGTCGACCCATGGTGTGACTGATGGATCGGGCGGCCCCGATGCGTCAATTTTGTATGGGCTAGACCGGCCACAGGTGTGCATTCTTTACGGTGTAATCCAAACACGGCCTTATTGCGACTTAAGAATATTGGGCCAGGAATGATCTCCTCCCTCAATGACTTCAGCACTGTCACAACACATGCCTTGGACGTAAGTATTCTATCTCTATATGACGTACAAGGGCCTTCGGCTCACGGACCGTCTGTCGCAGATACAATCGCTATGGGCACAGTTCTTGCGATGGCTTCCTGCGGTGGGCCCATCATACCCTACAGAAGTGGTCGTGTCGATACGACCATTGCCAGGCCTACAACTGTACCTGAACCCATCAAGATCTACAGAGTCACAGCGCCTCGTTCGAGCACCAAGGCTTCAACGAAGCAGACATGATCGCACGGGTTGCTTGTGGTCATTCTCTTGGTGGCGTGAGGCGTGTTGATTTTCCGACTATCGTCGTTACCACTAATGACGTCGTGCCATTTGACGAGACTATCGATAATTTTGATAATGCGGTGTAAGTCTCACTTCGCGTGTGTAGAAGTATGCTGAACCTTCTTCAGGGTATTGATGGAACTATAGCAAACCCACTTGTGAAGGACTACAAACATCACTACTAGATCCAACTTGCGGAAATTCTCGAGCGACGGAAATGCTACTATGCGAAGGTAAACGACCATAGCCCATAGCGTAAGACAGCTCTGACAGATGCGAAATCAATAGTCTTGCGTCCCGGAAAAGTTTCAGCCCCTCGAAAACAAAGACAATGGGTTCTACCACTACACAAGCAACGGAACATATGTTTCGCAAATCTCCTTAAGGGTAGGACCACTCGCAATCAACTGCCATATACACTTGACTGACATATTGTTTAGCGTCTGATCGCCAATTCGCAGCCCAAGGTCACAGTAGTCGCTGACTCCCTGTGTGATACAATTGGCTGCTCCGTCAACTTCATATCCATTAGCCACTTGAGCACGAGGTTCTTCGCAGAGCTCAGAGGTTTATACAATAATCCTTTACGGCCCAAACCCCTATCGCCACCCCATTACAAATTCTGGTTTGTGGTCGACGAAAGCAACGGCTCTTGACCAACATTGGCGGATAATCAGGGTTCAGGATACATACTCACACAGGATGTGGTGCTGTTTGACCTCCGATTATACCGGCCTACACGAGCATAGTTTGTGTCCTTGTTGCCGTACGCCGCATCTTCATTGTGACGGTCATTGCGCTGCTAACCGCCTTTAGATTCGATTCATCGACATGGGTGACAACACGCCTTCTGTGTCCGTCGGGAGCTATCAGCCAGGAGCGCCAGCAATCCTCCCTATCATAAACATCGTGAAGCTGCAACCAGACAAAAAGCATCTTGCAACTGACGGTTATCCCTTTACCGGAAATGTCAGCATCGGGGTCACGGGTATACACGTCAAGGCCGTAGTTAAAGGAGAGACTTACACGTTCTACCGAGGGTCAGATGAGATGAATTTGTCAGTTGACTTCAATCCAGGGAGTTGATGCTGGAGGCCCGGAGGGCGAGATAATTTTCGCCTTGTTCCGTGACTAGCTGACACTCGTAGTCCTTGTCGAAGACACTTTAGCCCTAATTAACCACGTACTTTGAATTTTCTTGACCTGTGTAAATCAAGTATAGGAATATGATATTTAGTACGAACATCATGTCGGGTCCGCTCTGCGGCCTTGAGCCAAACAACCCTTGAATTTGGCCATGTGGTCGTTTTTCATTCTCCACAGCGTTATCGTTAACTTTCTCCTCGAATCTCGTTAGAAAGTGCGGTTAACTGTATATTCGTTGAAATGATGCACTGACTCTCCTTTAATCAGCACTAGCAAGTCGTACGCCAGCCCTTGCCAGAATTGAAGGCAACCATCATCATCATCATGCCACCCGATCTTCCTCGGGAAATTTTAGGAAACATTGTCGATTATCTCGCTGACTCCCAGCACAGCCTTCAATCTTGTAGTTTGGTGTCATCACCTTTCAGATTCCTCTCTCAAAAACATCTTTTTGCATCTGCCACCATCACTCTTGCCTTGGAGCCCAGTGATCCAAGGACCACAGGTCTCACCGATTTCCTTTCTTCGACTCCACACATTGCAGGATGCGTGAGATCGCTTGTTATCAAGGTCGAAACATCCACATCTTCGCCACATTCTCTGAATTTGAAAGCTGGTACAGAGTTCGAAACACTCCTTCAGCTCCCCCGCTTGCGCAATCTCATTTTACGATCCAAGATGGGTGCTGACTGGCCGTTGCTCTCTCCTGACTCACGATTCAAACTAGTATCGTTGCTCCATCAACCATCTGTCTCCCGGTTCTCGCTCGAGAAAATTCAACGATTTCCAATTCAAATGCTGCCGTTCTGCCCCCAGCTCCAACATCTTTCGTTCAATATTAGCTCGTTTGACGCTATCCATTCAGAACCCATACCAGCCATCATAGATGGCTCAGAAGGGCGCCGAGGCAGAGCCAAACATGGCTATTTAAAATCCTTAACACTAGACAAAGACACCCCTACAAATGTGCTGATGGGATCTCTGACGGCCCCAGACTCCCATCTATCTATTTCTCATCTTCGTCGACTTTCGAGCGTCGTTTCTAACGACCACAACTCGGCGTTGATACTACAGAAGTTGATTGATCTTTGCTCTGACACTTTGGAAGAAATCAAATTCGAGGTTGGCGGTGGCCCATGTGAGTCGTTGCTTTACGCGGACGCAGGTCATATGTGCTGATCTATTTGAAGTTTCCATACCACAAACCATTGATTTAAAAGGCCTGCATAACCTACGGCGCCTTGAAATCGAACTGCTTGGACAGACAGTTTCTTACCTTAATCATATCTATCCTACCTTGCCACCCAGCAACGGCATCGTCGAGCTTAGAATCAGTGTTAATCCCGGCCTGACTGGTACGGGCGGGAGTACAAAGGCCTGGCGCGAATTGGATGACCTGCTCATCGAAACGTGTCAAGGTTCGTGCCTTGAACGTGTTACAGTTCGGACGATGTCCGCATGGTTGATTTCACCTCACGGATTCATCGCGCAAGCGTTACCGAAATTATTTTCCAGAGGTATATTATACATTGAAGATCGATATGGATCCGCGTTCAAAGGCTTTGGCGTATAGCAGCCAAATAGACCAAGAAATATGCTACCAGTGTATAAATTTAGTTTATGTTACAAGTTACGCCGCCTGTAATGATTGTTCAGAATAGCTACCCTCAACCTTCTGTGATTATGAGCAGCGATCACGGAAGAAAGAGATAGTTGGGTCAGGCTGGGCGGACCGACAGGCCCGAAGTTAGCAGACATAAACATCAAAAGTTGTTGACGTCGCCCTGAGATCTGACCGTCACCAGTCCAGCCTTGAAGCTTGAGGCCTGGAGGCCTGAAGTATTCACTTGACCCAAACTTGATCCAATGTCTTTGGATTCTGCACAGGTAGTGGCGCTCTCGATATTTATCTCGTACTTCACTATAATCATCGGGCTCTTTGCGCTGATTTTCAGCACTTTGCTTGGGCTGCCGTCACGTCACAACCTCAACCTGAAAACAATATGGGCAACAAAACTTTTGGCTATCGTATCACTCCTACACACTTGGACTCGTGCGTGTTACTTTGCATCCATAGATCCAACCATTAAAAATGTGTGTAGATATGATCAAATTTTTATTGGTATGGACAAATTCTTGCCTCCGCAAACCCAGCGTTCACACCTCTTTCTTGTAGTGGAGTTTTAAATCATACGAGGCCACCATCGGAAAAGGATCGTCTCTGCGCCTTCCGATGCTGACCAGAGTTACTGCTTGGCTCCTCAATACATCGTTGTTTGAGCAGGCGTGGGCCGCTGTCTGTTTTGGGCCATTCAACTGGTGGTGGAGCCAACAATTGTGCTTGTACACTGTTGGAGCGTGGTCGATCTTTTTGGCCACGAAAAGTATGTAGTTGGTCTCTTCTTCCATTGCTTTATAATGAATGATAAACGATCCCAGGCCGAGATCATGGCGTAAAGCATATTTGGGCCTACATGCTTCTGGGTCAGCTAGTCGCCATCTCCGTGGCTTCTAACCTCTTCTACCTAGCGTTACTTCTTTCACCGGCCCAACACCTGAAAACCGAAAAGGCTGAAAACATGCGAGTCATATCAGCACCACCATCGCTCTACATTCCGGTTCTCCTGGCATTAGCTGCCGTGGCATACTCTCCATTCACATCCGTTGCAGATGGCACATTCCTTCCTAACTTGTTGGTCATGCATACACTTATATTCCTTCCGCTTGTGCTCCCCTCATATCCTAGCATACTGCCGGAGCTCAATCTTCGCACTCTGACATTGATTGTCTCAATCACCTCGGTCATTTTACACATTCGCTCGAGTTACCTTGCTTTGTATAGCATCTCGAGCGATGGCGTAGACATTCTCTCCTCGCAAACATGGATCACATTTCTCGAGAGCGCGTGGTCGACTTTGCATGTCCATCATCCAGCACAGTCCTCTATCGGCTGGGATGTCGTTTGGACTTCCACTTCATTTGTAGTATGGATTCTATTAGGTGGCTTGGTTCCGAACTCAGCTGGCCTCCACAAGCTTCCCGTGCCACTCACGGCGACGTCTCTGCTTTCAGTGGGTGGTGCTGCGCCATGGGCATTCGAGAGTTCGAGGGGTTTACAAGCCAAAGAAGAGTGAAGAATAACAGGAATTATAGTATGTCATTACCAAAATGGGCAACCCCTATCTTGTGCACTGAACTCAGAATGTCCCTGACATGAGATACTTCTGATTTTCTACATGTCAATGTACTGAGTCACCCGCATCTATCCCAAGATAGGAATAGGCAACCTTCGATATCCTCACTTTCCCAAACTTTGAGTGTCGTGTACTTGCAGTCTCTCCGACAATTCACGAGACATACGTTATCAAACCTTCCTTCCTGTTACAATCTGTTAGGAATACCTGCATATATCTTGTAAGGCACCAGGACGATATCGCCCTGCATAATTACCTGCCCGGTCTTGGTGTGGTTGGGGAATACTACTCTGATCTGCCCGTCGGTGTCTTGATTTTGCAGATCTAATAATACTAACACTGCCTGTCGCATTCTGGAAGGTTTATTTCAGTTGCTCGTTCAGCCGCATCTTCACCATGACACTTGTCATGGGGCTTTGTCGCTCAGCCGAATTTAGGTTTGACTCGGTACTAAACATACAACAGAGCCCTAGAAGCGTTTGTGGTGCATGTCAATCAATTGATATCCGACCACTGATCGCGAGGTACGTCGATGAATTCTCAGGGATTTCCAAGTGTAATGTGATTAATGTCCCCAACATCGAAACAAGTGGAGAGATCGTCGAAATACCATAAAAATCAATGTCAGTAATGTACATAGTGTGAGCATACGAAAATCCAAACTGTCTTTATGTGTAAACGTCAATCTACCCACTCTACATTGCCTAACGCCAACGCTTCTTCGAACGACGCCTTCGGCTTATATTTGGATCCATCGGGATACTGCGCGTCCAACCGCAGCTTGACACTACGATGGACCTTGATGATCTGCTTCTTCTGTTTCGGAATAACGCGCCCACGTCCTAGATTTGCGGCCAGGTACGAGACCCAGGAGTTATCACCCTTCTGATAATGCTGCTTGATTGGGATTAATTCGAGAATCCACCAAAACCAGGCCAAACTAAGCTGGTCGTAGATCGGAGACACGGCGTCCAAAAGCTCATGCTCTTCTTCAGATTTGGTGATCTCAACGAGATATTCCATCCCCGAAAAGTTCTGTAGCTCTCGTGGTTTGGATGTCGGTATGTGCTGAATCTGCGCGCCGCCGAGCGGGAGAGGAGGAGGACGCTTCTGAACGTAGGGATAGAGTGTCGATGGGTCGAACCCGGCGCCGCGCAGGCCAGACGTGAGGAAGATTATGCCTGTATCAGCCTTGAAGCACTCGCGTATCATCCACCGGAGAGAGTTGCGTGCAAGCGAGTGAGGAGTGCCGTTAGCAACAGAGCCTCCGCCGATATCTACATTGCACTCAGTCAGGAAGGCACACCGGTAGGGAATCTGATCACTTACCACAATGACATCCCGCGAACCACACCTGAGAAGATTCCTCAATCAACATATGCCACATGAAAGAGCGCGCGAGTACGTACTTCTTCGACATTCGTTGGGACATCAGCCTTATCAGAATACATCTGTTCCCAAGCTCGCTGAGAGTGACCCTTGCCACTACTTCCGAACTTCTTTTGCCCGTCTGGAGCATGAGAGGCCTCTTTCGGGACATCAGGCTTTTGACCTTGAACGCCCAGTGTTGACTCGTGTACGGTAGGTCGATTCCACAGATTTGCCTTGAATTTGGCGCGGCGTTCATCTAGCGCGACTGCGTGTCGGAATGTTCGAACAATCGTGTTCGACGTAGTGAACGGCAGCCGACGAGGGATCAGGCCAACTGAATTGACTGTATCCCTTTCATACGAATCAAATTATATGCAGAGCGAATTCACTTGTAGGCTTACCAAACGCCGACGAACTCTATGGGAACATCGACAGAAAAGGCCTTCTTGAAGGCATTGGATTGTTTCCAGCCCGTTTCGTCCGTTCGGGTGAACATCTTGTATGCAAAAGGGACTTGCTGGAAATTGCAGGCCGGAAGTAGCCCCACCTACAGGAGATTGTTGGTTAGATGTTCGGTGCTGATTTGATAGACATGCCTTGTGTATCATTCCAGCCAGACCCCGCGCAGTGTAAGCCCCTCGAGAAAACCCGAATATACAAATACGATCTCCAGCTTTATCTGCACACGGGCCCTTAAATCATGAAACCAGATATGGGAGAAGGTTATTCTCACAATTCTGCATTAAGAATTCGTACCCGTCTAGGAATATATCGTTAGCGACTGCGATAAGAGAGTAAATCTGAGTTCCGCTTTACCCATAACATGTGCCGGAAGGTCCCAAGCAACGGCCTCATCGAGCGCCTGTGGTACAGCAGACGATGTGAGAAGAGTGAAATAATAAAAATATGAAGAACGGGGCACCTTCGATATCGTCGCACCCACAGGTGTCGCCACTTGCGGTGACATATATGTGCCGATTCCAGCCTAGGAGCGCCGTCAAGCTTGGAAACAGGACATCAGCAGACTTGCTATATACCTGGTAATAGACCAGTTGTTTATCGCTGTCATCTTTCTTCAGCATCGTAAAAAGTTCCACGATGTTGGAATTCTATGATTTCTGTCAGACGAGCAACTGAGTCGTGTCTATAAGAGTCATACATCAGAATCAAATCTGTTGTGCACAGGGTTAGTAGAGGCCTTCATCTTTCCGAACAACAAAGCTTGCTCACTGGTCGCCAGTCCCATCGAAACAAAGGACCAAAGTTCTTATACCGGCGGGGCTTGGTGGAGGGATCGACTTGGGAAATTCAGCAGAGCCATTTGTTGTAGCAATGAACGTTGACGCCTGAGGGCTACCCGTGATGGTGGCAGAATCGCTAGCAATAGAGGAAGTTGAAGGCTCTTGGGCGTGGATTGTCTCCGGGGACGACATGATCGTGGATCAGAACTTGAGGACACATTCACGCCGGGTACTATAAGTACAAGCCCGATCGAGATCCGATCGAACACCTTGGTCCCATGTTGTGACCAGGCTTGTCAGTTCAAATTCAGGTTCAATGGAAGACATACATTAGCGCTTGAGATGGGAGACAGACTTGGGACACTGACAGATGTGTATGATCTACATATAGAATAAAATTTGATCCGAGTAACGAAGCGCATGATATTGGCCCAAGATTGACCGTGAAGCTTGTCAGTTACATATATTACTTACAGTTAGGTGGGATGAATCACCCTACCCTCACCATTGCGTAGAGTCAACTGACTCGGAAATACTTAAAATCAGGTTTCTGAAACTAAGTCACGGTTGAAAGAGCACTGTTTGGCGGAGCTGATCATTGTTTGTTTGGATGATGAACCAGGAGTCTCGAGCCGGGCGCCACTTGACTTAGTCACGCTTTGCCACCAACTATAGCCACGGTACTCTTCCATTCAAATTCTTCGATCACCAACGAAAGAAGATCTGTAGTCTACTATTTCTACATCTACCAATTTGTTCCCAACATACATCGACTCACAAGCAAGCGAGGTTGCCTGCGACTTGTCGTCGTGATCGCAGAAGTGATGAATCCGAGTGTGCAGACTACCAGAGACGTTTCCTTGCTGCCGCTTTGTCAAATCTTCTGCCAAAAATGAAAGGTATTCTGGTGCGGCGGCTGTTACCGTAACGAAGTACCGGTAAGGTATCTGTCACTATTTTTTCTCCTGGCCCCTGTCCACTTACAGACAGGCGAACTTTACGACATGGCGCTCTGTGAAACTCGATCGAGAACTGCCATCTCTTTCTGTCTTTCAAAGCCCAATATCTCCTTTAGTGCCGTCAATGCATCGGCACTTACTTATCAACGGACGTCTTTTGGGTCTGTCGTCTTCCCAATTCCACAACTTCCAATATGGCAGACATCACTGCCGCACAAGCACTTGAGCTGGTGGCAGACACTGTGTACTTGAAGAGGCGCGCGCCTCCTGTTGCACCTACCGGTTATTACGACTGGCAAATTACTACTGACCCCGCAGACGATCGTGAAGGACATGCTTTGGTCAGTAACCTTGTCTCAGCGGTGAGTCACCCAAATTTCGATCTGCACACGTGTGACTTACTTTCAGCGATAGGCGGAAACTGCAAAGTCGAAGGGCGTGTACAAGCCTAACCCCCGTGACGTTGTAAGAGGAACTTGAGACCTTCTCTCATATACGAAGAGCTAACGTCAAAGAATACCACTAGGATGCTTTTCTGGATGCAATTGTACACCCCACCGCCATCGACGATCGTAAGGGAGCGGTGAGCTTGCCATTCACTTCGATGTTTATGTTGTCTGACGCCGTTCAAGTTTGCTACTGGTCTAGGGATTCTCGCACGGCTCGATCCCAACAGTGATCTAGAGAAAACGCTGAACAATACAGTCATTGACACGTTGTACAATACCGTACCACACCCTCCGGCCTCGTTCCTTGGGCCCAATCACTGCTACAGGCACGCTGATGGAGGTGGAAATAATCTACAGAACCCCGATTACGGGCGCGGTGGAACATCCTACGCAAGGAGCGTTCAAGGCAAAGCTGGCCTTCCGTATTCTTCCCTTCCGGATGCTGGATTGATCTTCGACACCATTCTTCAAAGGAAGGGGGTCAGTCGTCTTTACCGGTCGATCTCTATGCTCAACTTGATTAACACGCCATCAACTTGTAGATCGTTAATCATTCTGGAGGAATGTCCAGCTTGATCTTTGCATTCGCGTCAATTGTCACGCACTCGTTGTTCAGAACCGACACGAAGGATATGTCTATCAATAACGCAAGTTCCTATCTTGATTTGAGTCCTCTTTACGGCGATAGTACGTTGGCCTCCGATTCTACGTGTTACTTTTCTCACGCGAAGGCTCTCTTAGATCAAGCCGCCCAGGACAAGGTCCGAGATAAAGCTAGCGGGCGTGGCCTTCTCTTCCCAGACACATTTAGTGAGGAGAGGCTGCTCTTCCTGCCTCCGGCAACTAGCGTTCTACTTGTCCTCTTCAGCCGTAATCACAACGTGAGTGCTGTTTGGCGTCAGTCCATTTTTTTCGGGATTGATGGAAGCAAATCATGCAGTACATCGCGAACAAACTTTTGAAGATCAACGAACGTAAACTCTGGTCTGATCCTCCACCCACCGATGCAGCCCAGCGCGCACTCCAAGATGAGCAAATTTTCCAGACGGCGAGACTTGTCAAGTATGCTAGCCCACACGCTTCGCTCTTCCCTTCCATAATACTCATTATTTTCTGTATAGTGGTGGTCACTTCATAAACGCTATCATGGGCGACTATGTCGCTGGCTTCTTGGGATCCTCAGAGGGGTTGAACTGGAACATGAATGCTTTCGATGCAAGTATTATCCTTGTACATTGTCCCTGCGCTATGCTAAGGGATTGTTTTTGTAGCTCATCAATACCAAAGACTTGAAGGTTGAGCGGGGGCTGGGTAACCACGTCAGCGTCGAGTTCAATGTGCTTTACCGAGTAAGTCGAAGTACCCGTACATGTGACCTAACTTCGTCCGCTGATAGTTTGAATCAGTGGCATGCCACGATGTCCGCACGCGACCAGAAATGGACAGAAGACGTCTTTAGCAGTGTGATAGGAGACAAGCCCATTGCAGAGGTCCGTTCTATATGATTCATTGCTCCGAAAATACTTACAATACGTTGATAGTTGGGCTTGAACGATGTTGCCACAATTGCACGTGTGTTCGATACTGTGGCCCCGAATCCTGCGGAAAGAACATTCGCTGGGTACTCCTATTATTGCCATATCTCTTCCTTATTCTAATTGCATCGTTCCGACAGCCTCACGAGGGGATCTGATGGCAGATTCTCTGACGATGACCTTGCAGATATTCTCCAGACGGCAACAGAGACTCCCGCAGGCGCCTTCCGCGGCCGCGGAACTCCGGAAGTGCTGCGCCTAGTGGAAATCATGGGCATTGAGCAATCGAGGGCATGGGGCGTATGTACTATGAACGAGTTCAGGAAATTTCTGGGTTTGAAGCGTGAGTTCCACACGATCCGGCCCCAAGCTGCTTGTACTCACAGCCAGCAGAGTTCGAGACTTTCGAGGAATGGAACCCGGACCCTGAGATCGCTGTACGTGCCAAACTATTTGGATATTTATGGGACTTTTGGCACTGACCTCGCGGAAGGATGCCGCTCGTCGGCTCTACGGTCACGTAGACAACTTGGAACTATATGTGCGTCTTATCCGGATAACTATAATTGCACATGATCTAACTAGTTTCGTTTAGACGGGACTACAAGCAGAGTCCACAATGCCTCTCACCGATGGGTCGCGGTTTGCCTGTGGTTACACCGTATGTGGAATTCATCAATATACGCTATACCGATCTGATGCACGATTCTTTGCAGACCACTCGAGGCGTGCTTGGTGATGCAATTGCCCTCGTTCGTGGAGATAGGTTCTATACCAGCGACTTCACCCGTAAGCTAGGAGCAGTGGCTGTACGTATATCGCTGACGAAAATTTGCCTGGTTTCTAGCTCTTAACCTGACTACCTGGGGCTTCTACGACTGTCAGCGCGACATGAACAATGGTGGACAGGGTGGTATCAGTACGTTACGAGGAACCGTGCCTAGCTAATCGTTCTAACGTCACCTATACAGTTCCGAAGCTCATCATCCGCCATCTACCCCGTCACTTCCCATGGGTGTGTTCGCATGCTAGACTTTGATTGCTTCCACTGACTTGCGTCAATCAGAATTCTGTCTATTCACTTTATCCTTTCTTCACACCTGAGAAGATGCAGGACAGTTTGAACAAGCAAGGAATTGCCTCCAAATATACCTTCGATCACCCTCCAACGCTTCCCGTTCCTAAGATCTTGAACACTTTCACAGCGATAAAAACTGTCTGGAACGACCCGGCTCGCTTCAAGGTCGTTTACGAGAAGTTTGGATATGGCTCTCCTCTCATGTTTGATGACCCTAAGCAGTAAGAAACTATCTCTGCGATGCTCTCAGAACCTGACATACCCCGTAGGCACGACGGGGACAAAGCGATGGTACTCCATGCTCTCTTCCCTGAGAAAGAGTCCTTGAATCAGCACGGTGCTTGGGTCTCGGCCGCTATCAAGGCCAAAGTCTTGGAGAGAACGTGGAAGTACGGCAGCAGTTCATCTCCTTGTCATAACAAAGACTAACTTCCCTTACACTAGATATAAGAATGTCCCAGGAAACTATGTGGATATTGTCAAGGACGTTGTGAATCCCGTCGCTGCTCATTTCACTGCAGAAAAACTTGTAAGCCTGCCCTCACCTATTAGAAGGCTATGTGTGTTTCTTACCTAGTGTGCGTGAAGACGGGCATATCCATCAAAACGAAAGACAACCCATCCGGCATTCTTACTGAGAATGAACTTTTTGACATGCTTGCCACCTTGGTGGGTTCTTTCTCCTGACTGTTTCTACCGACGGCTGATTGACTTCTCCAGTTTACGTTCGTTGGCGCAGTCTCATTGTCGTTCTTTTTCTCTATTGACGCCGATAATTAGGGTAACTTTCCTTGCGTTTGACGAGCCTGAGAATAGCTTCTCCCTTCATGAGGCAGCTACGATAGCTGGAACGAAGATAGGGGCCTTTGCGGCGAAGTCCGTCATCGAAGTCATTCCGTCTTCATCTCCAGTGAGTCGAATCCGTGGCACTCTACTTGCTTTCGATTCAACGTGCTCCCAGAACGTTCTTGGGAAGATCAGTTCGGCAGTCACATCACTCGTTTGGTCACCCAAAAGCCAACCATGGTATCCGTTCCTTAGCAGACTCGCAGCTACTGGCCGGCCCCTTGACGAGATTCTCGGAAATATCCTTGGTGTTGCCGTTGGTGCTTCCGTAAATTGGGCGCACGGCGCAGTCAACGTCATCGATTTTTATCTTGATGATGCAAGGGCCACGGAAAGAAAACATATAATCGAACTGGTCAACACTACGGGGCCTGAAAATGAAGATTTATTGCGTGGTTACATCCGTGAGGGCATGCGTTAGTACTCTTCTCCATTGTTATCATTTTGTGGCTCTCAACAGGAACGCTGTAGGCCTTAAACCCCAGTACGCTGGCCTTTGGAGAAAGGCTGTTGTTGATGCAGTGCTTGATCAGGGGCCTGGTCTCCCGCCGTTGGAGGTTAAGGCTGGCGATTGGATTCGCGGGAGCTTCAGAAATGCCCATCTTGACGTACGTCGTTTCTGCCTTTACGGGGGGGAGGCTTGCTTACAACAAAGTGCCACTGAGTAGCCCTCGGAGTTCCCGGACCCAACGAAAGTCAACCCAAGCCGTCCCACCGCAGCGTATAACTATCTCAATGGCACAGGCTTCCACAACTGCCCCGGTGTCGCATATTCCGTGCTCACTATTACAGAGATTGTCAAGACCGTCTTCCGCTTGAAGAACGTTCGTCGCGCTCCTGGAAATGCTGGAATTCTGCGTGGGTTTACCGAGATTGTTCACGAGACGAAGTCGGACTTCTTCATACAACGCAACGGCACCGTCAGTGCTTGGCCAGGATCCCTTTACATCACGGTACGCCTTGCTCACTGTCGAGATCCAGTAAGCTTGCTCACGGTTTGGGTTTTTAGTATGACGAGTGAACAACGAGTGAGCTGAAGTCGTCGTGGCCACGTCTTGGACAATGCTCGAAATCATACTTAACTTCAAAGATTTTCATAAATTCAATCAATACATATGTGCATGGTTTTCATCTGACGGGTCCGGCTTTGGTATTTCGGTGGAAAGTCTTGGTCACTGCGTCGATGTCGATCACAAACGTTGCAGAGAGTCGTGTGTACTAACCAGTACACTGTAGTCCGCCTGTAGTTGTAGCACCGTAACACCGTTATTAAAAGAAATAAAATATATGGTCCTCATTCAACCTTCGCCTCACCGCCACGGCTCTCAATTCCTTCCGCCATCGAATCTATCACAGGATTCGGGTCATATTTCATCTGAAAACATCCCTGATTTGATATCAATAATGCCCGCATGCCAGAGTGAATTCAATGATTATGTAGTAGTGCTCCAGCTGTAGCGCAGATACGTTACCCGAATCGAAATGTTACGGAGGCGGCTTCATTCGTGAATCTCAGAACGTTGATGCACACGCTGACCCATAGTTCCTTCCGAAAAGAGTTGGAAAGAATTAAATTACATGGATTGGGGTATGTAGACAATAAAACCCGGAAGTACAAACAAGCTCATAGCCATACAACATGCACCTACGCCATCATGCATTAATCATCAAACTAGGTGGTAAAGATATCAACGAACTTGTAGGAACAGATGAAACAAGAGAACGTACCACAATGTGAAGAGATCCAGGCCATGCGCTGACAGTCCCATTACGCTGTACGAAGAAGTCTGTCTCCGTTTCATGAATGATCTCCGAAAACCCGTGGAGCTTCCCAGCATCGCCTGGCGCACGTCGGACGTTCTTGAGGCTGAATACAGATTTGACGATCTCAACGATAGTGAGCTGCGCGTATGCTGTGCCAGGGCAATTATGGAAGCCGGCACCGTTCAGGTTGTACGAGGCAGGTGGGCGGGTCGGGTCGACTTTGGTGGGTTCCGGGAAGTCGAGAGGCTGGATAGAAGAGATTAGTACAGGAACACTTCAAAATTGGAGTGTTATAGTTTACGTTGAGGTGAGCATTCCTAAAGCTAGCCCAAATGCGATCTCCAGCTTTAACTTCCAACGGGGCAAGGCCGGGGCCTTGGGGGATTGACACATCAACAGCAGCCTCTCTCCAAAGGCCAGGGAATTGCGGTTTGAGACCTGCGAAGAATGTTTAGATGGGACTTAGAAAAGATGGGAGTATGCCTACGCATTGCTTCGCAGACATAGCCACGTAACAAGGCGTCATTCTGAGGGCCCTTGTTATTGACGAGCTCAACGATGGCCTTCCTCTCATCAGCACGGGCGTCGTCGAGATAGAAGTCGATGACATTGACAGCGGCTTGTGCATAGTTGACGCAAGCACCAACCGCAACACCGAGAATATTGCCAAGAAGCTCATCGATGGGTCGGCCGGTAGCCGCGAGGGCACCCAGGAAAGGATAGCACGGTTTCTTGGTGGCAGGCCAGATCGTGGATGCAACACGAGCAACAACCTTGCCAGCAAAATTCTGACCGACAGGCGTTAGTAGGGCAACTTGTCAGCCAGAAAAACACTGACAGGCGACGCTGAAGGCGAGATTTGCAAGATGGACTTGGCGGTGAGGCCACCGATAATGGTGCCAGCGTGGGTAGCGGCTTCATGGAGTGCAAAACTAGTTTCCGGCTCATCAAAAGTAAGGAAGGTTACACTGAATAACCAGAAACCGTTAGTTCACGTCAGTATCTTTTGTTCATTCTACATACGTGAACTAATAACCAGAACAGTTAGCATATAAGCAATTTCACTGATGATTACCACTTACAAGTGTCGTGAGCATATCGAAAAATTCGTTCTCCGTGAACATGCCCGATGGGTTATCCTTTGTTTTCAAGTCGATACCAGTCTGGAAGTGGGCAAGTAGGTTAGCTGGTCTAGAAAAGAAAGCAGGTATGCCACACACCAGCTTGTCTGCGGAGACGTGAGCAGACACAACATTGATGACGTCCTTCACAATATCAACATAATTGCCAGCAACGTTGGGGTAACTAGAGAAGCGAGTGAGGACGAATGATGAGAATGTTGCAGACGATTTCACGTACGTCCAGGTTTTCTCCTTGATCTTCTTTGTCACAGACGCGGCAAACCAACGCGCATGAAGGCCTAGAGCCTCTGGGGTAGGGAATAGGGCATGAAGAACCATCGCCTTGTCAGCATCATGCCTTGTATTGTTGTCAATATCAGGGGTTGAGAATAATAGCAAGATGCGTACTTGGCGACTTCGTCGAACATGAGGATCGACCCGTATCCGTACTTCTCGTATATGACCTTGAAGTCTGACGAATTGCTGAAGACGGTCTTGATTCCGGTAAAGGTGTTGAGGATCTTGGGCACCGGAAGGGCCTTAGGGTGATCAAAGGTGTACTTCTTGTCTCGTTTCTGACGAGTGAGGCTCTCCTTCATCTTCTCCGGAGTGAAGAAAGGGAACAGTGAGTAAACAGAGTTCTGCAGAAGTCGTTAGCCCAACCATCAACGGAGTAAGAACGTTGAATGTACCCAGGGGAAGTGACGGGGCAAGTGACGAAGCAAGAGCTTCGGGACTAGGATACACGTTCATCAACACTGACAAATTTCAAAGGGTAATTTAAAAAAAAAAAAACCTACTAATGCCACCTTCACCTCCGTTGTTCATATCACGCTGGCAGTCATAGAAGCCCCAAGTCGTCAAGTTGTTGGCTACAAATATAATAAGTTTACGTTGAAACACACGATCTGAACGGTACTCACGGGTGAAGTTACTTGTGTAAAAGCGATCGCCACGAACCAAGGCAATGGCATCTCCAAGAACACCGCGAGTGGTCTGGGAAGGTCAGCATGTATGCATGAATGTTTAATAATAACATACCGTGTAACCACAAGCAAAGCGAGACCCGTCTGTCAGAGGCATGGTAGACTCTGCTTGGAGACCTGTCTGTGGAGAAGTCAGGTACACACAAAGTCAAATCATTAACGGAAAACGTACATAAAGCTCAAGGTTGTCAACGTGGCCATACAACCGACGAGCTGCGCCCTATGAGGGAGTAAGCGTCGGAAAGCCTTCACGATAGACAATGAAACTGACGGCAATCTCGGGATCGGGGTTCCAGTCCTCGAAAGTCTCAAAGGCTACAAGACTCGTCAGTTACAAGGCTCGGAGATATTTAAACTGCACTAACCTTTGAGACCGAGGAACTTCCTGAACTCATTCATCGTGCAGACACCCCAGGCGCGGGACTGCTCGATGCCCATGATCTCGACAAGGCGGAGCACAGGGGGGGTGCCGCGGCCGCGGAAGGCGCCGGCAGGATGCTCTGTAGCAGCGTGCAAAATTGCAGCGAGGTCATCGTCATTGAAAGTTCCATCAGGGCCACGTTGTAAACTGCAGACCCAAAAGATCAGTCAAATACAAATACATGAATGAATGATATCCAACGTACCTAGCAAAGGTGCGCTGCGTTGGGTTAGGTGCAACGTCTGCGAACACCTTCGCCACCGTACCGAGGTCCTTGAGAGACAGCTGAGATAGAATCGTCGTGAATAAGTACTTTCTTCAAAAAGACCGTGGTGAAATACCTCTTCAAAAGGCTTATCACCAAAGACACCTTTGAATATGTTCTCTGTCCACTCTTGGTCCTTCTCGGAGGTAGTCGCATGCCACTTTGCATCGTTTGGGATCAGTACAGATATTACACGAGAAGCTGAAGGGACATACGCGATAGAGAACGTTGAACTCAACGCTGACATGGTTCCCCAAACCGCGAGACACTTCAAGCTCCTTGTTTTTGATGGGCTACAGATAATGTCAGGACAAGCGCAACAAGACTATTGAAAGGGACGAACATCGAAGGCATTCATGTTCCAATTGCACCCTTCAGACGAGCCTAGGAAACCAGCAACATAATCACCCATAATGGCGCTCATAAAGTATCCACAGCTATAAGAGTATTAGCAAATAAGGTTACCAACGGCGATGCGAGACTAACTTGACGAGTTTCGCCGTCTGGAAAATCTCCTCATCCTGAAGGGCGAGCTTCGCAGCGTCGGTAGGAACAGGGTCGGACCACCGTTTCTTCTCATTGATCTTGAGGATCCTCTTAGCGATGTACTGTACAGAAGAAGATTAATATTGAGTCATAACGAGGCAGAAAATATGGAACCAACGTTGTGGTTACGGCTGAAGAGCACAAGAAGGACACTAGAAGCGGGGGGCAAAAACAAGAGTCGCTCCTCTGAGAAAGTATCGGGGTACAGGAGACCACGGCCCGAGGCTTTGTCGCGAACCTTATCCTGAGCCTCTTGATCTAAATAGTGGCCATGGTGAGCCTGGATCAGAGAAATAGGTCGAGTTTGACTTACTGTCTCCATAGAGAGGGCTCAAGTCCAAGTAGGAGCTGGCATTGTTGATGTGGATGTTCTTGTGGTCGGTGCGGAACAACGAGTGAGTGACGATTGCCGCGAAGGCGAAAATCAAGCTAGACATTCCACCAGAATGCTTTTCAGTCTGTCCATCGATATTAGTGAGGTGGATGTTTAGGAATAAATTGGGTGACTACTCACCCCCTTGCGCTTGAGAATGGTGTCAAAGATTAGGCCTGGATCGGGAAGAGACGTCCTCGGAAGTCCGGCCTTTCCTTGAACACTCCGGGCATATGGCATTCCAGCGCGACCAAGATCGTGGTTCTCAAGGTTGTTGCCTCCACCGTCAGCCTTCCTGAAAGAGTCTTCGGGACCAAGGTATGACGCGGGCGGATGAGGTACGGTATTGTAGAGGGTACCAATCACACTATTGTTCATGGTCTTTGCAAGATCGCTGTGAGGATCGAGGCGAGCGAGGATACCAAGGCCAGTCGCGAACTGTATGCGAGAGTGAGTGAGTGAAGAACCAACGCGTCTCTTGGGAGCACATACCGCCCCTTTACGATCGTCGATGGCAGTCGGGTGCCTAACGGTATCAAGGAATGCATCCTAAAGCCAAGGCAGGGTTGGATGGTTCCGAAGTATCGAAGTACACGACATACCACATGCGAAATCTCGGGCTTGAAGCCTCCTTTGGCTTTGAACGTACGTGCCTGTGGATGTGGCTTAGAGAATATCACAACAATAACGTAAAGACACCTACACGGTTGATGACGTTTCCGATCCTCGAGTGGCCTTCGTGGTCGTCAGCAGGGTCTGTGGTTATCTGCCAGTCATAGTAGCCAGTGGGAGCATCTGGGAGAGGACGTTTCTTCAGAAAGACAGCGTCAGCGCCCATTGCGAGGGCTTGTGCAGCAGAGATATCGGCCATGACAGGTGAAGGTCGTTGAGTCGTTGAGTTGAGGCTTTCGCCTTACTGACTTAAATAGACTTTTCGGTAGCTGCCCGCAGTTGAGTTCTCGTGAGCCGATCAGGAGCCTATTCTCTTTCTTTGCATTGATTCCCTCTAGCCCCCCAGGGTCATTTCCACCAAGATGGGTGTCGAGCTGTCGATTTCACGTCAGAGACCCTGGACTTGATCTGCATCCTTTTTTTTCTCAACATAGAAAAGATCTGTTTAGATGAAGTTAAATTAACACCAGGTAGATAATTGGCAGCACCTTGAGAATGTACTCTTCTTATTGCGGTCCGCTCATACGAATCTGTCACTTAGATGATCTTTGACATGAGCACAAGCGTAGAAAGTTGTGACAGCAGGATTGTTTTGAGCAAGCCGAAGAAAAAATACATCCAAATAAGGAAGGTTATGTTGTATTATGTAAGTTTGATGCGCTTTTTGCGGGCTCAACCTGTACTTCTCTCGTCCTCGGCTGCCGTTCCGAGCATACCGCTGGACCCATTTGGCGACATTGTCCTCTCAAAGTTCCCTTTGTCTCCGATTCCCAGCAGCTTCGACCGCCTACAGTACTGGCGCTAGCCAAAAGGGGGCATAATACTACAGCTTCCATCCACACTCGGACAGGCTCGTGACATCCTTACGATTTAATTTTTGTCAAGGCCGCATCTACAGTAATAGCCGCATTTCGAGTAGGCTTAGACGAAGCTCATGCGTCATTCTATACTACATCGTTTTGGGTCTAGGTAAGAAGCCGAAGAATTGAAGGTGATCCTAATAGCAGCAGAATAGTAAGTTTGAAGGAAGGCCAGTCTGAAATTCTCACCGGCACTATGCATTTATTGACTTGATCTCCAGTGGTGACTACAATATCAATACCTCCAGCCCCCTTCTGTGCTTGAGTATCAGCCAAGGATATACAAAACAGTGGACCTCACTGTGCCACACACTCAGAGTCATTCAATGCCGGAAACTACACCATACTTGACTTCGGGGACCCCACTTCGGTTCGCGCATGCAAATGAACATGGCGCCGCCCGCGATTTTCCGTCCGCGCCATTGTAAGGGTCGATAGTGCGTGTGAACTCCCCTGATTACGGTTGCCGACCTGGGTCAAGGTCTATTTCGCTGATGGCAATGATAGGCGGTGCAAGCGGATTGATGGGGTCCGACTTGTATGTGACACATGAATAGATCACGTAGATAATATCTCGAATATACATATCGGAGTAAAGCTGAGTCTGCCAAAGCCTCATTGAGTTTGGATTGCTTACACTGTTACGGACGGGGATAATCGATATTGTCAGATCGAATCAAACGTGACCCTGGACCGTCTCGGTAATTTTTGACGCGTCGTAAACGCGTCGAGCGTGTCCATCCAGTTCTCCTGTGCCAGTGATCACACTTGTCTTAGGGCTGCTCAATTCTAAGTGGTACAGTTCAGAACAGTTTGAAAGTGGTACAGTTTGCAAGCGACGTCAAGGTTGCTGATAGCCGAGAGGTACCCATCGCCGGCGCTCCACCCTAGATATCCAAATGTAGACAGTCTCGCCGAACAACATATGCACCACCGTTAGAGCAAGTCAAGTTGATTACTAGGTAGATTGATAACTACACTGAAGATGGATGCCCACCTTCTTCCTCGCGAAGTTCTCCTCATCGCATCTGTCCAGCTGCAAGCCCTTGCTTTGATCCAGACCCAGCAAGCTCTCGCCATCTCTGATCTCGAGGCAGAAGACATCACGGTTTACGACATCGATGCTGAATTCGACCGTGAGCTCTATGACACGGGCGCAAGCATCACAATGATGCAGCGCCTTGGAGTTGATGCCGCTGCTCTTGCAGAATATTTCAGTACCTCATGGGGACCTCGAGGGACATATGACCAAATTAATAAATGTGTAGAGTATTTCACAACAGCGTTGGGATGGCCAGACAAAGAATTCCGGCATGAATTTCGGTATGTGTTCTGTGTATGCAAGAGAATATCTATTTGACGCCACATATCAAAGGATGAGCCGTGTGTCATTCGATAAATTGGTGCATTTACTCGAACACAACCCCATCTTCACAAGCACAGGACGAAAGCCACAACGCGCTGTGCGTTACCAACTTGCAGCCTTCCTTATACGTTATGGCAGTGAGGGAAGTGATGCGCTTTCTGTAGCTAAAAAGCTCGGGTTAGGATTTGGCACAATTTGGAATTATTGTCGGCGTGTTACCCGTGCACTGCGTGAACTTGGCTTATCAGTGGTTTCCTGGGGATCAGAAGAACGTCGTGAGGAAACAGCTGAATTCATTGAGGAGTCCTGCGGGTTTGGTGACTGTATTGGGATTCTAGATGGATCACTCATCCGCCTAGGAGATATTCCTGCAGAGTGGGGTCCTCTCTATTTCTGTCGAAAGAAATTCCCAGCGGTGAGTAACACACAGCCTATCAAATGTGGTCTACAAGTTGAATTTACCTCCAAGGTCAATGTCCAAGCTGTCGTAGATCATCAAAAACGGTTCATCTCTTGGGACATGGGGTGGCCAGGCTCAATGACAGATGTGACGATCTGGAAGAACTCTGAGCTCTGGAGGAGCCGTAAACACTACTTTCAGGGTGATGAATACCTTCTAGCGGACCGAGGTATGTAAATTTAGCTTTGGGTCTTAATCGAGACTTCTGCTGACACGGTATGTGCAGGCTATCCATCATCCCCATACACATTAAGGCCTTTTACGGAACCTGAGATCCTCGAGCATAATGGCGCTGAAAAAACCCGCCGCTATGCTTTCAACAAACGACTTTCTTCGATTCGGGTCTATGTGGAGCATGCATTTGGCTTGTTGAAGGGCAGATTTCGGTCACTGAAGCTCTTGGGACGACACAATGATGTGCAGGAGATATATAAAGTCATTCAGGCTATGATGGTAATCCATAATATCTGCATTGATTGTGGGGACCACCCCATTGAGCTAATTAAAGAAGGTTTAGAAGAGGAAGGGGATATAGCTGGGCTTGACGAAGGAGACATCGATCCTGATGAGCTGGGATATGGAGGGATCAATATCCCAGATGAGGAAAGGGATCGTGTGCCGGGGTATGAGACGGACCAGTGGCAAAAAGAGGAGGGGCGGAAAAAAAGAGACCGGTATTTAGATAAACTATTTCCACTACGTGATTATATGTAAAATATGATGAACACTACTTGTACGCAGCCAGAGAATTGAGAAGGAACTGGTTGATGACTTGGTGGGCAAGCTCCTTTGACTCCTCGGGGATGTTATCGTCGGCAAGGAGTGTGCGGCACTCTGCAACATTAGCACGCGCCTCAGCCGACTTCTTGTGCACTGCAGCCACTTTCTCCAGCTCCTCGGCACGCTTCTCACGTCGCTCCATAAGTTTGAGGCGCTGTGTGCCTTCATCTGCGACAGAGGTCATGGCTGCAGACGAAGTAGTGAGGTAATCAGATAGGCCATCGAAGCTACCCTTTGCACCGCGTCGTGGCTTGTGTGCAGGGGTAGGAACACCGGAGCGATACTGAAGCTTTGTCGACTTTGTGCTGGGAGGTGTTTTGGTGGTGGTATTTGGGCGGCGGCGCTTTGAAACCAAATCAGAGTCGGAATCAGATTGTGTGGCGTTGTTATGGCCTTCATCATCGTCATCATCAGTCACGTAGAGTGCTTCGGGTTCCGAGATCGCTCCTGAACGATGCTCGATGGGGCGCTTGATGGTAGGGTCCTCACGGACACTGTTTAAAAGTTAGCAACTTAAATTTATGTGGAGACAACTTTAACTCACCGATTATTGAAGAGATCATACCACCCCAGCTCTTTCCATTCTATGATAGACTTGGCTGACAAGCCCTGTGCAAGCTCTACACCCCCCTTACGTGCCCATGCAATCCGGCTTTCAAAATAAGCTTGCATGTCGTTCTCATCTAGGGGCTCCACATCAGGATCACGTCCACCATTCCCAGTCCAAGTTTCCAGTTTGACAATGGACTTGTAGATTGAAAAAAGCCGATTATATCGTGTCTTGATACCGCCTGCATTGCGGGTGGCTGTGAACACCTTGCGCGATATCTAAGCCAAGTTTTCATCAGATGATTTCAAAGGTCCGGGAATGGTTAGCTTACCTTCTTGTAAACGCGATTGGGATTCTGCTGAAATGGCACCCAGTATGAGGAGTCGACGCCGAGAAGCTCCATGAGAAGCTTTGTCGACTCCTCCATTGACCACTTCTTCCCATTTCTTTCCTCTACTACTTCAGAATCTGAGTCCGAATCATCATCGCTTGCGCCACCCTTCGGCTTAACGTTCTCTTTGTTCGCTTTCTTGCTTTTGCGAGACGATGGCAGAGGGCCTGGCTTCGAGCCTCGTTGACGCTTCGTGGACTTCAAAGCCGGCGCAGTTGAAGGAGCGTGTATCGCAGGTGTCGACGGAGTAGCGGCAGGTCTGCTGGTTGCCACAATCTCGATGTCAGAGTCACGTCGCAATGATGTTGAGTGCTGGGCCACGCGCCGAGCGACCGGCGCCGGGGTGGAAATTATTTCGAGGTCGGATGATGTGTCGTTGTGATTGAATGGAGCAAAGTCCATGTCGATTGGCTCAAATGCAGTGATAACTGGCTGCACAGAGCGGTGTTGTTGGAAAGAAGGTGTCGCGGGGGGTCTGGGAGTTGATGGTGGGCTATTGGTACGATTTTGAACCCAACTATTATGTTGATATTGTTCTTGAGTAGCATGGCGTGCTTCTAGGGTATTTACAGCGGGTATATAGGTATTAGTGGCTCGATTAAAGCCATAGTTGTTCTAGAAATGACTCAGTAAGTCCTACGGCATCATACAAGGACCATAAAATACACACAAAACCACGCTGAGGCTCTGGTTGAGATTGTTCCATGAACATGTCAAGGAGTCCCTGCACTTGTTCTGGAACCACTGAGCCAAAGCGGGTATTGCTGTAGCTGACGAAGGTGACGTGAGGAAAGTCAGTGTGTGAACCGGAAAGTAGAGGCTGATTAGATACTGACATGAAAGATTGATCCATTTGAGTACAAATTTTATAAGGATTGTATATTGAGATTAAAGTAAAGACAGTGAGATTCAGATATGAGACCGAGACTGAAGTTTGAAGGATGAGGAGGAGTACGAGTACACAAAAATCTAACAAGGCCGGCCGTGACCATGTGGAACCGGCGATGGTGCCTCTCGGCTATCAGCGATCTTGACGTCGCCTGCAAACTGTACCACTTTCAAACTGTTCTGAACTGTACCACTTAGAATTGAGCAGCCCTCTTGCTTCTAGGGGCACGAGCCTGGTCAGATTGCATCAATAGCTCAGCATCTTACGTCAACGTGGTCCGTGCAACT
>JABCKT010000265.1:0-25022 GCA_018858115.1 Tephrocybe rancida
AGATAGAATACCCTTAAGAACATCAAGTCTGGTACCTGGAGTACAGGTCCTCCGATCAACAGTGTCTGACTGAATGTATGCTGTATGTGCTGCTGTCCTGGAGGTCGGCACATTGTGCAACTCAGCTCTCTGATTCAAGGTCAATACTACCTGTCGGATTGTGCTTGTATCACGTTCAATTGCCACTAAGAAAGCAACCTACAGTTACTTGTTAAGGCCAGGTCAATGATGAGATGGAAGATAAACTCACTTTGAACTGCTCAAGAGCTTCACTGATGTTCTTGTAGACACCCAGAAGAGTAGCTGCATACTGTGTCCCTTGAAGCACACGCCTGAAAAGACCATGTGACTGCATCTGCTGAATCTTATCCAACTCGGTCTGCATCGTTCTGGGGTAGCATGAACATACAAAGCATGTGAAGGAAAGGTGGGAGTAACATACATTGCAAAGGCTAGGAGATTGTTTCCCTTGCCGAAGCCATCCTTACGGCCCTCTAGCCGCTTTGCAGATGTTTCGAGGATAGGCAGTAATCCTTGGATGCGGGCCAGTGTGTCTTTCATTTCTTGCGAGTTGTCACTCACGGTCTGTATGATAGTTTTGTTATGTATTTCCTCGACTATTCAGGTGGACATGCCTTTGCGAGATCAATAACAGTCACGATGCCTCCGAGTGCTGCCTTGAGAACCGGATTCCAGTCAGAAGCTTCCTTGGCAATCCTCAGTGCTGTCAAACAGCCATCCAAGGCCACGTTCACGCCTTCTGTGGGAGAATCGACTGTTAGTACATGTATGGTGAGGTCTAATGCCGCCTCACCTTTGAAACTGCTCTGATCCTGAGGAACATTGGGGCCAGGCGCGGTGGATTTGTGAATGTTTGTCGAGTATGCAGATTTCAAGGCTGCAGACAGTCAATGAGCGACGGTAGCCGAAAGTGATGTATGTTTACCAGGAAGATTCTGTGATACAACGAGGCTGGGAACTGCAGTCGAGGAGTTGCGTTGATTGGCTTTAATTGCCAATGTGGGAGCTGCAGCTGTATATCCTGTTAGTGCTCGACAAGAAAAGGTCATGATTGGGCCATGCGTACCGGCTGGGGTCACGGAGTCGCGTTGATCGACGCTCGTTGTCGACGTAGAAACCGCAGCTATATAGACGTGAGTGCTTGACGATCAAGAGTCAATGAGATATACAAACCAGCTGGACTCGCGGGACTGCCTTCATCGACGTTCATCGCCAATGTGGTATCCGCGGCTGTATAACCTTAGAAGGCTTGACAAGCAAAGGAGAAGGATGAGGCATGCGCACCGTTTAAAACGTGAGCAGTCGCAGCGGCTTCGGCGGCCGCAGCAGCTGTGACAATACCTGGAGCATGTCGGTGAGTAATGGTGAACAAATAGTGTGCATGCTTACCAGTATTAACCACAAGTTGAGCAGCAGATGCACCGGGAGCTAGGAAAGATTACTTGAGTCTTTGTGGCACACGAAACAGCCTGGAAGTATGCTTACGGGACAAATTATCCACTGGTTGAGCAGCAGAAGTGCTTGGAGCGAAGCTACTCTTGGTGAATTGGGATTCTTTGAATGGAGCGAGCAGGGTCTTAGACAACGACTTTTCATCGGCTGCACTGTGTGCTGGGAAAGGCACATAGCCTTATTTAATTGCAACGTGAAATAATGTTGGCACTTACCAGCCCGAATTTCCGTCGATTGGGTTGCAGGAGTGCTCGAAGCAGAGCTACTCTTTGTTGGCTTGAGACCTTTGACTCGAACGAGGAAGCGCTTGCCGAGAGACGGCTTTTTCCCATCAGGGGTTTCGGTAGGGTCATTGTCCGCGGGAGGCATGTTTCTGAGAGTTGCGGTTGATATAAACAATTCAAGGATTTACGCAAGATGATGATAGCTTGAGTGAAGATAAGTCCACAGAGGGCGCCAAGTCTGACAGGGAGCTTAGGTTAGGTCTAATTTTAGTACAACGGAGCCCGGGACCGCTGGCCGGCCGGCCCTGCACCGTAGATCCCCACACTGCAGTGTGCTTCTCAATCCGCACTCTTTCCATAGATGAAGTACTTACAAAGCCACCAATCATCATCATGCATCATTGCCCAACATGTTCGCATCCCTTCAATCGCTCCTCGACATAATCCACCTCACGTTCCCTCCTCTTCCTCCCCCTACTGGCGCGTCATCACCCTTAGGCTCGTAGACATCACCTTATACGCCTCGTGCATGCGTATCTTGAGGTCGACGCACGTACCGGCGTACGACGCGCTCGTTCGGCCACCATACACCTACAGGCTCTGATCCGTTCCCGCTGCTCTCCCCGCATTCCCCGAGCCTTTTCTACACCCTCTCCCCATACGGCCCGCTCCCCGTAGTACCACCCCCTCCGCCTCTAGCAAAGAAGGCACCCAGGCCCACTTAGTGCGATTCAAAGAGGCAGCAGTACTGGATAAGTTCACCCTCCAAGTGCGCGAAGACATGTGGGTGAATGCGAGCGAGCAATATCTAGAGCGCCGGGAGGCGTATTGGGATTTATTCTTGCGCGATGGGATCACATGCGGCGGTGCACCCCCGGAACCTTCGAGTTCGTCTGCCCTGTAAACAGGCCAGGCGGATAGTGAGTCTAACGTTGCACTGGGTACGTTTTTCCCCTCCCTCCCCTCCCCGTTCCTCACTGATCTAAACGTAGTGACACCCCCACCTGAACCCGCCCCCCGCGAAGAAGACACTGACTCCAAACCCCGTCTGTTTTCCCCGGGATCAATATACCACCTCCCGTCCTACTACCCCACGCACACATCCTATTCCCCCACCGCCTCCGCGTCCACTCTCCCCCTCCCCCACTGTGGCCCGGTCCACACCCACACGGAAACCTCCCACCTCTTTCCTCTCTTCCTTTTTCTCCTCGCCGTCGTCTAAACCCAAGTCCCCCACCCCGCTCCACAAGTTCAAATACGGGAGCAACAAAGGAGGCAGCCGATCCCGATGCACCTCATCACCGTGACCCTGGCCCCGAGGAATACACGCCTCGTCCCGCTCATTGCGCGCCAGACGGTCGTGTCGACTCCGAGAACGAGGGAGGAGCTGCTGAGAGGGTTGCGGGGAGGTTGGTGAGAGAGTTGGGCGTGTGGATTGGGGAGGGTGCGTAGATGCAGTGCGGTGTTGGATATAGGGGTTCTTGGAAGGAACTTCTAGTGAGCCCAGCCCCGAGGAGTGTGAGATTCGTGCTGCTCCCTGCGTGGAGGACGGTCGTGTCAACCCCGAGAACGAGGGAGGAGCCGCTTGAGAGGGTTGCGGGGAGGTTGATGAGAGAGCTGGGGGGGTGCGTTGGGGAGGGTGCGTAGGTGCGGTGGGCTTGGGTATGAGGGTGAATCATGGAAGGAATTGGAGCGGGGTTCCGTTGTGGCATACGAGATTGCCCCACCGCGCCTGGCGCATGCTCGCACCTCGCGGACATTGGACATTGGGAGTGCTCGGATAGTACCCCACGGACACGACATGATGAATGTGGGATAGGGATAGAGCCCGAGGCCGCGATTCTCGTTCTGACTGGACGAAAACGGGCGACGAGGCGTGGCGCTCTCACGTCGGAGTCAAAAAATAAAACATGGGCAGGGCGCTTTCGTACAGCTGTATATACCCACCATGATAGCTACGCGGAATCTACTTACTACATTGTATTATTATCATTATCCCCTTCCCATCTTTCGGTTCAGACTTCTGAATGACTCGTATGCGGATTACCCTCCGCCCGATGCTCCGAAGAAAGTCTAACTGTCAAAAAGCAGGATGCGGGAGTTGGGTCATCGGGGGTGCCGGTGAAGTCTGTCGTCGAGATCTACAAGATCGTTGCTGATTGGAGGTCGTCGAAGAGGGGATGAGATGTACTCAGACTTGCGTGATGGGGCGACAGCCACCGCCAGTATCTGAACTTGTTGTGCTGGCAGGGTCGGCTGTATCTGTCAAGCCATGGTGTTAAAAAAGGGACTGCCAGTGCCCGAATCACGTACCAACATAGTCAGATTCACATAAAGGACGTCGAACCCTGCGTAAACCTCATGCCGCATGCGCCTCAGCAGGCGGCTCGGGAGCCTTGCGCTCTATGCGGTCGAGACGATCGCGGGGTCCACGACGGAAATCGGCGTGCGCGAACTCCCATCTATCACTGTGCCCTAGCTTTCGCTCCGCGAGCGAGGTCTACATGGCTCCCTGGTTCAGTATTCCATGTGGGTGTGATGGGACAAGGACTGACCTGGTTTCTCGGGCGAAATCTGAGCAACCTGAGCTGATGCACGAAGCTGGGGAGCTGGGAGGGGTTTAGTGGTAACCAGGGAAGGGAGAGGAAGGGAGGGGACATATACTTTTGAGCTCAGAGTGCGAGTGGAGGGTAGTATGGTTGAATACGCCGACGTCGAACACAACGAAAGACGTGCCAAGCTCCGTCCAGGCGATGGAGGGCGCATTCTTGGGTTCATCGAGCATCCTACGCCCGTTCAGACGGCGATCGGATGATGCTTTGAGATGTACACGCACTGATAGAGCTCGGTAACGAAGTTGTGTGTTGCGAGCGCCTCGTCGAGGATGTTCATACCTGTGGTAATGTTTTTGATTGCCTTCAATGTAATACGGAAACGGCGAGAGTATCGGAAAGAGTCAGAGTCGTCGATATCTTCAGGAAGGTTGTCATCTGGTCCTGGAGGTCCTGTCTTCCTCGGTGGTGGTAGCGTGTCTGCAGGATCGTTTTCTTCGACTTCTTCTACACCAACATTATCGATGGTAGCGCGTGCGATGTGAATAAATGTTGAACATTGAGGACTAGTGACTGTGAGGTGCGCTGCCAAAGTCATCAAATGGCGACAATGCATACCACAGCACATAATCTCCCAAGAAGCGCCGAAACAGAAATAACGGCAGGACGGGCACCGCCGGCTGTCGGTGTCGTCATCCCTCGATCCAGATACGAGGATATCCATCGTAATCGTCACTTCAGGCTTAACGAGGGACAGCCAGGTCTCAAGGGTTGGACCGAGAGTTTTCTGACAGCCGTCTACTTCCATGAGTGACAATATAAATGCCCCTTTCTCGACCACTTCCTGCCCTAAGTGCTTCCGGTGAAATTTAAGAAAATCGGTAAAGTCCTGCAGAGGTAGGTATATGATCAATCGATATGTCATGCAGGTCAAAATGTTAAGTATTACATCTGGGCTCGAGCAGTAGTCCATGGGAACTGCGGTCGTGTCATTCCTCGATCCCTCGTCTCCCGTGTTTGTTAATCGAAATCATACCCTCCTGAGTACTCAGACTCGGACTCTTCAGATGAATCTGAGCTGATGTGTTGATATTCGAGATCATCATCAGAGTTGCTTCCATCGTCAGAACCCGCATCCTTGTTGTCGGTGATCTTTTGGAATTTCACATAGGACTCAATGCTGCTTCCATTGTCAGGACCCGCATTCCCGATGTTTTCTGATTCTTCGGCACCATTGTTGGCAACGTCTGCGGTCACGGTTCCATCATCAGAACCCCCATCCTCGATGTCGGTGATCTTTTGAAATTTCATCTGGGGCTCAATGCCGCTTCCATTGTCAGAACCCGCATTCCCGATGTCTTGTGATTCTTCAGCACCATTGTTGGCAACGTCCGCGGTCATAGTGATGGCTTCCTCCAGGAGAACACGGAAGCGACGGAAGTATCGGAAGTGCGATTCGTCGAGATCTTCGCGAGGATTTTTATCTGGTACTGGGGGCCGTGCACCCCTTAGTTTTGGCGCGCCGGATGCTGGGTTGTGTCCACTCTCTCCCTCCGTGACCTCTTCGATGATGCCCCTTGTGACGTAAAACAATGTTCCACATTGAGAACTGGCGGAGACGAGGTCACAGGTATGCCCAAATGCATAGAACAGATACATATGATGCTTACCACTGTGCACGGTCTCCCAGAGAAGCGCCCGCACATAAAAAATGGCAGGATGGACACCGCCGGCTGTCACGGTCGACATGGGCTTCATTCACTCCAGATACGAGAATGTCCATCGTAATTGTCACTTCAGGTTTGATGAGGGACAGCCATGTTTCGGGGTTTTGGTCGAGGGTTTGCTGAGTCCCATCTATTTCCACGAGAGATAAAGTGAATTCCCCCCTCTCAATCACTTGGTGCCCTAAACGATTTCGGAAGCGAAATTTGACAAAGTCGGCAAAATCCTACAAATGGGTATGGTCAATCTATAGTGCAGCATACCAAAGAGACTGAAACATTACATCTGGACTTGAGCAATAGTCCATGGCGACTGAGCTTGTATCGTTCATCGCATCGATGAGGTAAATAAGACCCGAGGTGAACCCCAAGTGTCGTGGCCGTTGTCCTTCAGCTATCCTCATATATATACGCACAACGACATCAAGCTGGTTATGAATGAGAACCGGTGTCACCATAAATACATGGAAAAAATACATACAGTGAAGTTCGAGCGCATATCATTCACTTGTTCCTTATATTGCGCAATTGTATTCGTGATCGCCGTGGATCGAACGAAACGCGTCCAGGACCCGTGCCGACGGACCAGGTTGTTGACCTCGCTCTGAAGAGCCACGAGTTTGCTGAAAGCGGGTCAATATGCACACCATGACCTCTATTTTGGCATAAATACTTTACAAATTCAGAGCAGCTATGGACGAACTCCGGGGGCGGGGCCTGCCCTTGGGAGCCACAAGCGCACACGATGTCCCGAACAGCGGTGATTGCATCCACCAATTTCTGGGAAAGGCCTTTGAAATCATCGACGTTTTTGCGCACAGCCTGCAAAATTAAACTTGAGTCTTGTCCAAAATCCAACTGCACATTGATTCGTTTCCTCACCTGGACCCTTAGCAAAACTTGAAACACAATCCCCGCAGCGATTCTGACATAAGGGAAGGGTATGAGCTCGCCAGAATCTCGAATGATGCCGACAGCAATAATCATATTGTCCAGCCACACTCTCTGTTGAGAATTTCCAGTTCTTGCCAGAGAGCGGCGAGATGTCTTGATGGCCACGACCTTCGCTGTTGAGTTGCAACGCAGAGCCAAGGGGAACCGAGCCATTGAACACGAGCACGAGCAGGGTGAAAGGTGAAGACGCTTGTGAAGAGGTCATTGAAATAGGTGCTCAATGGGCTGTACGCCGGGACCTCTGAGGTGCAAACACCAGGCTGTGTGATTCTGAGTTCCCAGCTATCTGGTAGAAAATACATGTGATGCCAGATTTGTTCTTTGCAAGCGATGGTGGGAGTGAACTTTGAGTCAGAGTATCATCAATGACATATGTGATCCAAGGGGGTACGGCAAATTCCGAATGTACTAGGCGTTACTGGCAGTGCGGTAGCTTCGTCACGAACTGTCACGGCGTGTGTTCCAGCCTTCCAAAATGCATATACATCCTGAGATCGACGGATCTACCGTATGATGCCCTCGTGAAGCCACCGTACACCTCCAATCCGTTACCCCTCCTGTCGCCGCCCTCGCCCTCACCCTCGCCTGCATACATACCATTGCCGTACTAACCCCTCCCCGCTCCGCAACAATCCACAATCCTGAAAGACGCGAACCCCGGCCCACTTAGTACGATCTAAAGAAAGACAGCGGTGCTGGATAAGTTCATAGCCCTCAAAGTGCACGAAGACGTGTGGGTGGATGTGAGCGAGCTCCATCTAGAGCGCGGGGAGGCGTATATGGATTTATTCGACAGCCACGCGCGAGGTTGGAGGATCGGGATTGGTGTATGTGATTGGGTGGAGGGCTTTTACGGAAAGTCCGAAGGCGGCGGCGAAGAGTTATAAGTATCACCAGTATGAAGATGAAGACGACCAAGGCCACAAACATATCAAGGACAAAGACCTACCTGAGGGCGACATCATATATGTTGCGTGAGTTCATTTACCCCTTCCTCAATCTCCCATTTATCGATCTCCCGCAGATACCACGACTGGGAATACTTCTCCTCCATCCAGAACTTCCGCGGGCCACACACAAGTCTGCCCTACATGCGGGAGACCCCTCCCCCCCCCCGTAGCCTCAACTTCCTATTCCCCCGCGCCTCCTCCCTCGCCCGCCCCTTCCTCAAAGCCAAATTCGAAAGGCAAGCCTACAAGGAAGAAGGTCACGTTGAAATGAAGGTCCGGGGCTTCCCACCACTACTCACACCAACGTCGTCGCCGTCACTTGATCCAAGCACCATCCCGCTCCCTTCAAGCCGCGCCGCGCCTCCCTCAACCACCCTTCCTCCCACCACATTACCGGCCCCACCCCTTACGCACCTCCTACCTCCCAAATGACGCGCCGCCCTCGCCTCTATCTCCCCTACCGATGTCCCCCTCTCTGCCCCCTCCGCTTTCCCAACGCCTACCTCCATCGACGTACCCACAGCAGGCGCAACTGCCCGGCCACTCCCCCTCCTCCCGAAAGCGTGCGCTCGACACCGCAGACGACAACTTCGAGACATCCTCCTCGGGGTCCGTTAAACGCTCCCGGCGTTCCCACATCTCCTCGGACGTACTCCCTACACCCCACATGGATGCAGAGGAGGACACAAACGGCGAAACGAGTACCCCCCGGCTCTCCCCGCCCTTCTCCGAGAGTGAGTTCTCCCTGGAACCTATGCCCCCTCTTCCACCACCTGCTCCCGCGCCCCCGACGCTGCGGCAGGACAGGGAGACAGAAAAGCCGATGACAAGGAGACAACAAGGTGCTGGGGCTGTCGAAATTGCGCGATGTGGACCTTGCGGCAAAGGTTGGTGGGAGTGGGAAGATCGTTATTCCAGGGGGACGGTTCAACTGGGGTGTGAGAGCGGTTGGAGGGATGGGGGGCGGGAGAGGAGATTGGGAGGGGGGGAGGAGAGGAGAGTGGGTTCGAACTGGAGCGGGAAGGGTGGATGTTAGAGGGTTTAGGGAGTTGAAGATATAGTTGGGGTGGGATTGGGGGCGTCAGCCTCGAGTGTTCCATCCTTCCCATTTTCTGTTCTCATCTTCGCCTCCGCCTCCGCCTGCATGCATTGCACTTTCAAATTACATTTCTTTCATATCATGTGAACGCCGCAGTTTTTTCATTACCGCACTTCACTTCACTTCACCTCATCCACACACACGTCACACACACGTACGCACCATACACACCCGTCCTACATCCACCGCCCAATGTAGACATCGCACCGCACCGCACAACTTCGCTTCGCTCATGACCCGTACCGCCCCCCATCTCGTACAGAGTACAGATATATGTGGTATTTTTAGCATACCCATAGCACAGCACAGCACAGCACAGAGCACAATGCATCAGGATGTAGATCGATTTGGGTTGTGGGGGCGTGGGGCGTGGGGCACGGCAATTACAAGTTTCGCGGGAAAGGAGATGCTAGGAGATGCTAGAGGGGGAGTGAAGCAAATGTGAGATCAGACGACGATAAACATAGGAAGCAAGGAACTAGCCTCGCTGGCTAGGTTTTCCACCTACCGTTGCACATTCTCCATCCCTCGTCTCCCTTGTCTGTTAATCGAATGCATATCCTTGTCACGCTTGCAGTCTGTGCTGATGCTTTGAAGTTCATCGTCGGAGTCTGAGACACTTGGAATAGAAGGCATGGACTCATCGCTGCTTCCATTGTCACGAATTGCATTTTCGACGTCTTGTAATTCTTCAGCACCATTGTTACTATGTTACTATATTGATATCTACCTCCGCTAACAAGTACCTAAGGACACGGCAGGCGACATCAGGAACCCGAGCTCTTCCCAGACACGTTTGAGGTGTTCAAGTTTGAGGTGTTGTAATTCTTCAGCACTATTGTTGGCAATGTCTGCGGCTATAGTCGTGGCTTCCTCCAAGAGAACACGGAAGCGACGGAAGTATCGGAAGTGCGATTCGTCAAGATCTTCGTGAGATGCTGAGTTGCGTCCACCATCTTCCTCTCCGACCTCTTCGATGATGCCCCTTGCGACGTAAAACAATGTTCCACATCGAGGACTGGTGGAGATGAGGTCACAGGTGTGCCCAAATGCATAGAACAGTTACATATGATGCTTACCACTGTACACGGTCTCCCAGAGAAGCGCCCGTACATAATACACGACAGGATGGACACTGCCGGCTGTCGACATCGGCATCATTCACTCCAGATACGAGAATGTCCATCGTAATTGTCACTTCAGGATTGATGAGGGACCGCCATATTCCAGGGTTTTGGCCGAGGGTTCGCTGAGTTCCGTCTACTTCAACGAGAGAAAACGTAAATGCCCCTCTCTCAATCACTTGGTGCCCTAAACGATTGCGGAAGCGAAATTTAACAAAGTCGGCAAAATCCTATGAAGGTGTATGGTCAATCTATGGTGTAGCAGACCAAAGAAGCTGAATAGTACTTCTGGACTCGAGCAATAGTCCATGGGGACTGAACTTGTGTCATTCATTGCATCGATGAGGTAGATAAGAGCTGAGGTGAACGCCAAGTGACGGGGACGTTGACCCTCTGCTATTCTCATATATATACGCACAACGACATCAAGCTAGCGAGTGTTGAGATGTGGTGTCGAAATATAGCAAGAAGTAACGCACAATAAAATTTGAGCGCATGTCGTTCACCTGATCTTTATATTGTGCAATTGCACTCGCGATTGCTGCGGACCTGAGAAAGCGCATCCACGATTGATGTTGGCGAACGAGGTCATTGATCTGACTCTGCAGGGCTACGAGGTTACTAAAGGCGAGTTAACATCCATGGCGTGTTTTTGAGTCTGCTTGGGCGGACATACCTCACAAACTCGCAGCAACGATGAATGAATTCCGGAGCCAATGTCCGATGCCCTCTAGAACAAGTGCAGACGGTGTCACGGACGGTTATGATTGCATCCACCAATTTTTGCGAGAGTCCCCTGAAATCATCGACGTTCTTGCGTACAGCCTGCAAACATATATATATAAAGTCTAAGCGCCAGTCGCAGTGCAGACTCACGTGTCCTCACCTTAATCAGTAGCAGGACCTCGACTACAATCACTGCAGCAGCTTTAACATAGGGAAAGGGTATAAGAACGCTAGCATCTCGAATAATGCCAACAGCAGCTATCATGTTGTCCAACCACACTCTCTGTAGCGAGTTTCCGGTCCTTGGAGAGCTCCAGGATGTCTTTATGGATATGACTCTCCCTTGAGGCAGAGCCAACTGTAGACGAACCATTGGGTGGGCGCAAGTGGTAGAGTAGAAGAGGTATTAAGGAAAAGACGTTCAGCTCATTAGGCTGTACATGGGCCTTGGTGTGCGCACTGCCTGTGAACTTTCAGACACGAGTTGGACATGAGGCGAACGGCGTCCGACATCGGAATCGAAAAGGATTTTAATCTGGTATTCAGAGGCTAGTCGGAACACAGTTGTGGCTAGTTCCGATACACATCGACTTTGAAAGACACACGCAGGACACACACTCAAAATCTTGAAGAAGGGTAGTAGACTTGCTACCAATCCCGGGTAGCAAGGGCCCGCACGTAGCCTGCGGAGTTCGAAGCGGTTGGTCACGAGCCAAGAAGGGTAGGCTTAGCCTGGCCACTCGCCATAGACGCCCAAATACAAATGCCGACAGTCCTCCTTCTAGACCAACCCCACTCATTGCCCAGTATGATCGCATCCCTCCGATCGCTCCTCGCCATAATCCACCTCACCTTCCCCTCCTCCTCTTCCTCCCCCTCCCAGCGCGCGCACAGAAGACTCACTACTAGCACGCCGTCTCCCTCAGCCTCGTAGACATCACCTTATACACCGCGAGGTCGACACACATGCCGGCGTACGACGCGCTTGTTCGGCCGCCGTACACCTCTGATCCGTTTCCGCCGCTCTCCCCGCATTCCCCAAGCCTTTCCTACACCCCTCCCCATACGGCCTGCTCCCCGCACCACCCCCTTCACCTCTAGCAAAGAAGACACCCCGGACCTACTTAGTACGATTCAAAGAGAGACAGCGGTACTGGATAAGTTCGTAGCCCTCAAAGTGCGTGAAAACGTGTGGGCGGATGCGAGCGAGCTCCATCTAGAGCGCGGGGAGGCGTATAGGGATTTATTCGACCATGTCCAGTCCCGTGCGAGGTTGGAGGCTCTCGTTCGGGACCTCGTGGTGCGCAGTTGGATCATATGTATTGGTGTGCCACCGGAACCTTTGCGTTTGTCGGCCCCGTACACAGGCCAGGCAGGCAGGGATCGAGTCCAACATTACACTGGGTACGTTTTCCCCCTCCCTCCCCGTTCCTCACTGATCCAAAAAACCAAAGAGACCTTTATCCGAACCCGCCCCCACGAAGAAGACACAGAATCCAAGACCCGTCTATTCTCCCCTGGATCAACATCCCATGCCCTGTCCTCCTCCCCCACCTCCCCCACGCACATATCCTACTCCCCCACCGCCTCCACCTCCGCATCCACACTCTCCCTCGTCGCAGCCCCCCCACACTCACATGGAAACCCTCTACCTCTTTCCTCTCTTCCTTTTTCTCCTCCTCGTCGTCGTCTAAACCCAAGTCCCCCACCCCCACTCCACATCTTCAAAAACAGGAGCAACAAAGGAGGCAGCCGATTCCGATGCACCTCGTCACCGTGTCCCTAGCCCCGAGGATTACGCGCCTCGTCCTGCTCCTCGGGCGCGGGACGGTCATGTCGACTCCGAGAACGAGGAAGGAGCCGCTCGAGAGAGTTGCGGTTGCGGGGAGGTAGATGAGAGAGTTGGGGGTGTGGATTGGGGAGGGTACGTAGGTGCAGTGGGGGGTTGGATATAAGGGTTCTTGGAAGGAGCTCTTAGTGAGCCTCGCCCCGAGGAGTGCGAGGCTCGTGCTACTCCCTGTGCTGAGGAGGGTCGTGTCAACCCCGAGAACGAGGGAGGAGCCGCTTGAGAGGGTTGCGGGGAGGTTGGTGAGGGAGTTGGGGGGCGTGGGTTGTAGAGGGTGCGTAGGTGCGGTGGACTTGGGTATAAGGGTGAGTCTGGAGCGGAGTTGCATTGATAGCGTACGAGATTGCCCCACTGTGCATGGCGCATGCTCGCATCTCGTGGACATTGGACACTGGGAGTGCTCGGATAGTCCCCCACTGGCGCAGCGTGCTGAATGTGGAGTAGGGATAGAGCCCGACGCCGCGGTTCTCATTATGGCTGGGCGGAAACGGACTCGAGGTGTGGCGCTCCCACATCGGAGTAACAAAATAACAAAACTTGGACAGGGAGCGTTCGTACAGTATATACCCCCGTGATAGCTACCCATAGCTTACTTACAGCATTGGATTCAGTATCATTATCCCTTTCCTCTATTTCGGTTCCGACTTCTGAATGAATCGTATATGGATTACTCTCCGTCCAATATATACTCTGGTGGAAGTCTGACTGGAAAAATGCGAGGTGCGCCGGGAGTTGTGTCATCGGGCATAGTCCGATCCAGATAACTGTTATTGATCTCTGCGTAACCCTTAGGCGCCCCAGCAGGCGGTTCGGGAGCCTTGCGCTTGATGCGGCGCCTGATGCGGTCGAGACGGTCACGGCGTCCACGGTGAAAGTCGGCGTGTATCAACGTGCCCTAACTTTCGCTCCGCGAGTGGAGTCTACATGGCTCCTTGGTTGAGTATTTCTTGTGGGTGTGATGGGGCAAGGACTGACGCGGTAGATCATGTAGAAGTTCAACAAATTGAGCTGCTGCATGAAGCGGGGGAACTGAGAGGGGTTTAGTGGTAATCACAGAAGGGCAGGGGGAGGTAGGGGGCATACACTTTTGAGCGCGGAGTGCGAGCGGAGGGTAGTGTGGTTGAAAATGTCGACGTCGAACACAACGAAAGACGTGCCGAGCTCCGTCCAGGTAATGGAGGGCGCATTCTTGGGGTCATCGAGCATCCTACGCTCGTTCAGATAGCGATCTGATGATGCTTTGAGATCAGCGCACGCACTGATAGAGCTCCCGGCTGTGGGTGTCGTCATCGAGGATATCTATCGTAATCGCCACTTCAGGCTTAACGAGGGACAGCAACGGCTCAGGGCTTGGACTGAGAGTTTGCTGGCTGCCGTCTCCGAGTCCTTCCATGAGTACTTGACAATATAATGCCCCTTTCTCGACCACTTCCCGCCCTAAGCGCTTCCAGAAGCGAAATTTAAGCATATCGATAAAGTCCTGTAGAGGTAGGTATATGATCAATCGATATGGCATGCAGGTCAGAATGTTAAGTATTACATCTGGGCTCGAGCAGTAGTGCATGGAAACTGCGGCCGTGTCATTCATTGCATCGATGAGGTAGATAAGCCCCGAGGTGGCTACACCACCTCCATCCCTTGTCTCCCTTGTTTGTTAATCGAATCCATATCCTCCTACTTCCTCAGACTCGGAGTCTTCAGAAGAATCTGAGCTCATGTTGATATTCAAGATCGGAGTCGGAGATGCTTCCATCGTCGGAACCCTCATCCTCGATGTCTGAGCTGGAGTTTCGAAAATCGATATAGGACTCAATGCCGCTTCCATCGTCAGAACCCACATCCTCAAAGTCTTGTGATTCTTCAGCACCATTATTGGCAAGGTCTGCGGCCATAGTCATGACTTCCTCCAAGAGAACGCGGAAGCGACGGAAGTAAAGGAAATGCGATTCGTCAAGATCTTCGCGAGGATGTTTATCTGGCACTACGGGCCTTGCGCCCCCTGGTTTTGGCGCCCCGGATGCTGGGTTATCTCCACCAGCTTTCTCTGTGACGTCTTCGATGATACCCCTTGCGACGTAAAACAATGTTCCACATTGAAGACTGGTGGAGATAAGGTCACAGGTGTGCCCGAATGCATAGAACAGTTGCATATGATGCTTACCACTGTACACGGTCTCCCAGAGAAGCACCCACACATAATAAGCTGCAGGACGGGCACCGCCGGCTGTCGACATCGGCATCATTCACTCCAGATACTAGAATGTCCATCGTAATTGTCACTTCTGGCTTGATGAGAAACAGCCATATTCCAGGGTTATGGCCGAGGGTTTGCTGAGTCCCGTCTACATCCACGAGGGATAATGTGAATGCCCCCCTCTCAATCACTTGGTGCCCTAAACGATTGCGGAAGCGAAATTTAACAAAGTCAGCAAAATCCTACAAAGGTGTTTAGTCAATCTATAGTGCAGCAGATCAAAGAGGCTAAAAAAGTACATCTGGGCTCGAGCAATAGTCCATGGGGACTGAGCTAGTGTCGTTCATTGCATCGATGAGGTAGATAAGACCCGAGGTGAACACCAAGGATCGTGGCCGTTGTCCTTCAGCTATCCTCATGTATATACGCACAATTACATCAAGCTGGTGATGAATGAGAACCGGTGTCACCATAAATACAGGGAAAAAATACACACAGTGAAGTTCGAGCGCATATCGTTCACCTGTTCCTTATATTGCGCAATTGTATTTGTGATCGCCGTGGATGAAACGAAACGCGTCCAGGATCCGTGTTGACGGACGAGGTTGTTGATCCCGCTCTGAAGAGCCACGAGGTTGCTGAAGGATAGTCAATATGCAAACCATGACCTCTATTTTGGCATAAATACTTCACAAATTCAGAGCAGCGATGGACGAACTCCAGAGGCAAGGCCTGCCCTCGGGAGCCACAAGCGCACACGGTGTCCCGAACAGTAGTGATTGCATCCACCAATTTCTGCGATAGGCCTTTGAAATCATCGACGTTTTTGCGCACAGCCTGCAACATACAACCTGAGTCTTGTCTAAGCTCCAACTGTTCATCGACTTGGTTTCCTCACCTGGACCCTCAGCAGAACTTGAAACACAATCACCGCAGCAATTTTGACATAAGGGAAGGGTATGAGCTCGCCAGAATCTCGAATGATGCCGACAGCAATAATCATGTTGTCCAACCACACTCTCTGTTGAGAATTTCCAGTCCTTGCCAGAGAGCGGCGAGATGTCTTGATGGCCACGACCTTCGCTATTGAGTTGAAACGCAGAGCCAAGGGGAAGCGAGCCATTGAACACGAGCACGAGCAGGATGAAAGGTGGAGAGGCTTGTGAAGAGGTCATTGAAATAGGTGCGCAATGGGCTGTACGTCGGGGCCTCTGAGGTCCAAACACCAGGCTGTGTGATTCTGAGCTCCCAGCTATCTGGTAGAAAATGCATGTGATGCCGGATTCGTTCTTTGCAAGCGGTGGGGTGGGAGCAAACGTCGAGCGAACTTCGATATCTCATCATTGATGCATGATGTATCAATGACATATGCGATCCAAGAGGGTACGGCAAATTCCGATTGTACCAGGTGTCACTGGTAGTGCGGGAGCTTCATCACGGCGTGTGTTCCAGCATTCTAAAAACTACGGGATCAACTAATCAACATATGTTCCTCTAGGAGACCTTCAATCCCAACTGCAGCGAAGCCAAACTGAAGCTCCCCTGATGGATTCACTGCGTGGGCTACAAGTCCCTTACACTACCTTACACCGTCCCCTAAGTCTTCCATTTCAAGCCATTTCTCTCCCCGTACCGTATAATGATCCTCGACTCCCAACTCTTCTCCCGCCCCCCAACGTCCCCTCCTCCCGTCGTGCATCCCTGTGCTCGCTTCCCCCCATGCATCCTCCTCCACATGATCCACCTCACCTTCCCTCTCACCCGACACCGACCCAGCATGCGCACGCAAAACGCTCTACTGCCTCGTCGATCGCACTTTATACGCCGCATGCATGTACATCTTGAGATTGACAGATATACCAGCGTACGATGCCCTCGTGAGGCCACCGTACACCTCCGATCCGTTATACCTCCTGTCGCCGCACTCGCCCTCGCCTGCATACACACCGTCGCCGTACTGGCCCCTCCCCGCTCTGCAACAATCCACAATCCAGGAAGACGCGAACCTCGGCCCAATTAGTACCATCTAAAGAAAAGACAGCGGTGCTGGATAAGTTTATAGCCGAGTGTGCGAAGACGTGTGGGCGGATGCGAGCGAGCTCCATCTAGAGCGCGGGGAGGTGTATAGGGATTTATTCGACTGTGCCCAGCCATGCGCGAGGTTGGAGGATCGGGATTGGCGTATTTGATTGAGTGGAGACCTTTTGTGGGAAGTCCGAAGTCGCCGGCGAAGAGTTATGAGTATCACCAGTATGAAGAAGATGAAGACGACACAAACATATCAAGGACAAAGACCCACCTGAGGGCGACATCATATGCGTTGCGTGAGTTTACTTGCCCCTTCCTCAATCTTCCATTTATTGATCTCCCGCAGATACCACGACTGGGAACACTTCTCCACGGGCCACACACAGGTCTGCCCTGCGTGCGAGAGACTCCGCCCCCCGTGGCCTCAACCTCCTCTTCCCTCGTCCCTTCTCCCTCGCCCCCCCCCCTTCCTCAAATCAAAATTCGAAAGGCAAACCTACGAGGAAGAAGGTCGCGTTGAAATTAGGATCCGGGGCTTCCACGCCACTACCCACACCAACGGCGTCGCCGGTACCAGACCCAAACACCATCCCGCTCCCTTCAAGCCGCCGCGCCTCCTCCTCCCACCCTTCCTCCCACCACATTACCGGCCCCATCCCTTACGCACCTCCTACCTCCCAAATGACGCGCCGCCCTCGCCTCTATCCCTCCGCCCTCTCAGCACCTACCTCCATCGACGTACCCGCAACAGACGCAACCGCCCAGCCACCCCCTCCCAAAAACGCGCGCTCAACACCGCAGACGACGACTTTGAGGCATCCTCCTCGGGGTCCGTTAAACGCTCCCGGCGTTCCCACATCTCGGACGTGCTCCCTACACCCCACATGGATGCAGAGGAGGACGCAGACGGCGAAACGAGCACCCCCCGGCTCTCCCCGCCCTTCTCCGAGAGTGAGTTCTCCCCGGAACCTATGCCCCCTCTTCCACCACCTGCTCCCGGGCCCCCGACGCTGTGGCAGGACAGGGAGACAGAAAAGCCGATGACAAGGAGACAGCAAGGTGCTGGGGCTGCCAAAGTTGCGCGACGTGGACCTTGCGGCGAAGGTTGGTGGGAGTGAGAGGATCGTTATTCCAGGAGGACGGTTTAAGAGGGGTGTGAGAGCGGTTGAAGGGACGGGGGGAGGGGGAGCAGAAGGGGAGGGGAGGAGGGGGAGGGAGTGTGGGTTCGAAATAGGGCGGGAAGGGTGGATTTTAGGGGATTTAGGGAGTTGAAGATATAGCTGGGGTGGGAGTGGGGGCGTCAGCCTCGAGTGTTCCATCATTCCCACTTTTTGTTCTCATCTTCGCCTCCGCCTGCATGCATTGCACTTCCATAGTTTCGTACCACTGCACGCCGCATTTTTTTCATTACTGCACTTCAATTCCCCTCACTCCACACACACACACGCACGCACCATACACACTCGTCCTACGTCCATTGCACAATGTACACATCGCACCGCACCGCACTTCACTTCGCACTTTACGCTCATGACCCGCACGACCCCCCATCTAGTATAGCGTACAGATGTATATAGTATATTGGGGATGGCCATCTCCTGCCAAGAATAAACCGCATGTTGACCTACAGAAAGAAGGTATGACATGATGGGTCTGTCTAGGAAAGACTACGAGGAAGCACGGTTGCGATCCCCACCAGATCCAGCTGTAGGGAGGCACAGCTACGGATGCTCAGACCCAGCTGTGGTGAGCCACAGTTATGAACACTCCAAGGGACAACCGTGGTGACACACAGTTAAAAATCTTTAGTCTGGAGGAGGAACAGGTAGTATTATAGTTGTGGCAGGCCACAATTAAACTAGTCTAAGTACATCATTTGACAGGCTGTGCTCAATAGTTGGGCAGGCTGTACGCGATAGTTTCGCAGGCGGTGTGCGATGTTACGACAGGCTGTTTGTGTCCAGTTGGCAGGGTGTCTCAACCATGCCCCCTGCAACACGCAAGCGACGGACGAGGTCGTCAAGGAAATTTAGTACATCCAACTCGACGCCTAGTGATCCCCCAGCACCATTATCGGCAAGATCTGTGGTCATAGTCATGGCTTCAACACGGAAGCGACGGAAGCATCGGAAGTACGATTCGTCAAGATCTTCGCAGGGATTTTTATCTAATACTGGGGGCCGTGCACCCCTTGGTTTTGGCGCACCGGATGCTGGATTGTGTCCCCTACCCCGACCGATGATCTCTTTGATAGTGCCCCTTGCGACGTAAAACAATCTTCCACACTGAGGACTGGTGGAGATCAGGTCACAGATGTGCCCAAATAAATAGAACAGTTACATATGATGCTTACCACTGTACACGGTCTCCCTGAGAAGCGCCCACACAAATAAAACGGCAGGACGGACACCGCTGGCTGGCTGTCAATACCGGCATCATTCACTTCAGATACGAGAATGTCCATCGTAATTGTCACTTCAGGCTTGATGAGGGACATCCATGTTCTGGGGTTTTGGCCGAGGGTTTGCTGAGTCCCGTCTACTTCCACGAGAGATAATGTGAATGCACCCCTCTCAATCACTTCGTGACCTAAACGCTTGCGGAAGCGAAATTTGACAAAGTCGGAAAAATCCTACGAAGGTGTATGGTCAATCTATAGTGCAGTAGATCAAAGAGGCTAAAACAGTACATCTGGGCTCGAGCAATAGTCCATGGGGACTAGGCTTGTGTCATTCATTGCATCGACGAGGTAGATAAGACCCGAGGTGGACACCAAGTGGCGGGGACGTTGACTCTCTGCTATTCTCATATCTATATGTATAACAGCATCAAGCTAGTGATAAGTGAGAACCGGTGTCACCATGAATACAGTGAAAATGAAATAACATACAGTGAAGTTCGAGCGCATATCGTTCACCTGTTCCTTATATTGCGCAATTGCATTCATGATCGCTGTGTATCTGAGGAAGCGCATCCACGATTGATGTTGGCGAACGAGGTCATTGATCTGACTGTGCAAGGCTACGAGGTTGCTAAAGGCGAGTTACAATCCACGGGGTGATTTACGAGTCTACTTGGGCGGACATACCTCACAAACTTAGAGCAACGGTGAATGAATTCCGGAGCCAATGGCTGCACTCTAGAACGAGCGCACACAGTGTCACGGATGGTTATGATTACGTCCACCAATTTCTGTGAGAGTCCCTTGAAATCATCGACGTTCTTGCGGACAGCCTGCAAACATATACAGCCAAAGCGCTGGTCACAGTGCAGACTCAAGCCGTGTTCTGTGCCTCACCTTAATCAGCAGCAGGACCTCGACTACAATCACCGCAGCAGCTTTAACATAGGGGAAGGGTATAAGAACGCTAGCATCTCGAATGATGCCGACAGCAGCTATCATGTTGTCCAACCACACTCCCTGTAGCGAGTTTCCAGTCCTTGGAGAGCTACGGGATGTCCTTATGGATATGACTCTCCCGTTGAGGTGGAGAGGCGGAGCCAACGATGGATGAACCATTAGGTCGGCGCAAGTGGTAGAGAAGAAGAGGTATTACGAAAAAGACGTTCAGCTTATTAGGCTGTACATGGCCTTGTCGTGTGCACTGCCTGTGAACTTTTAGACACGAGCTGGACACAGGGCGAGTGACAGCGTCATCGGAATCGAAAAGGATTTTAAGCTGTTGTTCAGAGACTAATCGGAACACTGTGGTGGCTAGTTTCGATACCCATCGACGTTGAAAGACATACGCAGGACACACGCTCAAAATATTGAAGAAGGGTAAGCTTACTACTTGGCCCGTCCAAACTTTGGTCCAACGGAGCCCGGGGCACCGGCCGCCCCGCCCAGATCCCCACACTGCACAGCATGCTCTCACCATAAACGCCTAAATACAAATGCCGTACACCTCCTTCTAGGCCCATTCCCTACCCCACCGTCATCATTGCCCAGCATGATCGCATCCCTCCGATCGTTCATCGACATAATCCACCTCACCTTCCCCACCTTCCCCACCTTCCCCTCCTCTTCTTCCTCCCCCTCCCAGCGCGCGCAAGCAAGACTCTCTACTGACGCGTCGTCTCCCTTAGGCTCGTAGACATCATCTTATACGCCGCATGCATGCAAATCTTGAGGTTGACACACATACCGGTGTACGACGCGCTCGTTCGATCGCCATACACTTCTGATCCGTTCGCGCTGCTCTCCCCGCATTCCCGAACCCTTCCTACACCCCCTCCCCATACGGCCCGCTCCCCGAACCACCCCCTCCACCTCTAGCAAAGAAGGCACCCCAGGCCCACTCAGTACGATTCAAAGAGAGACGGCGGTACAGATAAGTTCATAGCCCTCAAATTGCGCGAAGCCGTGTGGGCGGATGCGAGCGAGCTCCGTCTAGAGCGCGGGGAGGCGTTTATGGATTTATTCGACCAAGCCCAGCCACGCGCGAGGTTGGGGGATATCGTTCGGTACCTCGGGGTGCGCGATTGGATCATATGCGTCGGTGCGCCCCCCGAACCTTCGAGTTCGTCGGCCCCGTACACAGGCCAGGCGGGGAGCGGGTCCAACGTTACACTGGGTACGTTTCCCCCTCCCTCCCTCCCTCCCTCCCCCTCCCCGTTCCTCGCTGATCCAAAAACCGTAGTAACTCCCCCCCCCGATCCCGCCCCCCGCGAAGAAAGCACAGAATCCAAGCCCCGTCTATTCCCCCCGGGATCAACATACCACGTCCTGTCCTCCTCCCCCTCCTCCCCCACGCACACATCCTACCCCCTCTCCGCCTCCACATCCACGCTCTCCCTCCTCCCCCATCGTGGCTCCCCCACACTCACACTGAAACCCTCTACCTCCCTCCCTTCTTCTTTTCTCTCCTTATCGTCGTCTAAACCCAAGTCCCCCACCCCCGCTCCCCACCTTCAAATACGAGGGGTACCAAAGGAGGCAACCAATCCCAATGCATATGATCACAGCGAGCTTGGCCCCAAGGAGTGCAGGGCTCATCCTTCTCCCCTCGCCCAGGATGGTCATGTCGACCCCGAGAACGAGGGATGAGCCGCTTGAGAGGGTTGCGGGGAGGTTGGAGCTGGGGGGTGGATTGGGAAGGGTGCGTAGGTGCGGTGGGCTTGGATATAACCCATTTTTCATTATTATCTTCACCTCCACCTGCATGCATTGCACTTCCATAGTTTCATACGACTGCACGCCGCACTTTTTCCATTACCGTACCGCACTTCACTTCACCTCACTCCACACATCACACGCACGCATGCACCATACACACCGCACCGAACTTCACTTCGCACTTTGCGCTCATGAGACGTATATAGTGTTTTTAGCATGTATATAGTACAGCATTCAGAGCACAATGCATCAGAGATGTAAATCGATTTGGGTTATGGGAGCGTGGCGCGTGGCGCATGGCGCATGGCGATTACAAGATCACGGGGAAGGAGATGTTTGGAAATGCTAGGGGGGGGAGCGTAAACCCGCCCCAGATCCCATCACTGGTTCGGAGTCCGTTTATTCGTCCAAAGCGTCGATGATGATTGGAGGCAGGTATGTCGCTCGAGAGGTTCTACGACAACTGAAATGCTCGGGTTCACAGAATCTGTCAAGTTAGCCTGGTGAAGCAAATGTCAGATCAGACGACAATAAACAAGGGAAGAAAAGTGAAGAACTAGCCTCGCTGGCTGGGCTTTCCGCCCACCACTGCACATTCTCCATCCCTCGTCTCCCTTGTCTGTTAATCGAATGCATATCCTCGTCAGGCTTGGAGTCTGTGCTGATGCTTTGAAGTTCATCCTCGAAGTCTGAGATGCTTAGCATGGACCCATTGCTGCTTCCATTGTCAGGACCCGCATTCTCGACGTATTGTGATTCTTCAGCATCATTGTTGGCAAGGCCTACTAAGGCCACTTGCGTCATGGTTTGGATTATAGCACCATTTTTGGCAAGGCCTGCTGAGGCCGCTTGCAAAATGGTTCGGGTTATAGCACCATTTTTGACAAGGCTTACTAAGGCCGCTCGCAGACTCGGAGTCAGGGTTTGGATTTCATCCACTTGAGACAAGACTTGATGGCAGAACATTAAAGTCTCGACTAGGAATTTTTCACAGGTAAGCGTGGAGTCTGTGACCAGAGTCAGGGCTTCCTCCCAGAGGACACGTGCGGTCAGAATCATGGCTTCCCCCGAGAGAACACAGAAGCGACGGAAGTATCGGAAGTGCGATTCGTCAAGATCTTCGCGAGGATTTTTATCTGGTGCTGCGGGCCGTGCACACCCTGGTTTTGGCGCACCGGGTGCTGGGTTGTGTCCACAAGTATTTGTGACCTCTTCGATGGTGCCCCTTGCGACGTAAGACGATGTTCCACATTGAGGACTGGTGGAGATGTAGTCACAGGTATGCCCAAATGCATAGAACAGTTACATATGATACTTACCACTGTACACGGCCTCCCAGAGAAGCGCCCATACATATAAAACGGCAGGATGGACACCGTCGGCTAGCATCAGTCAGTTCAGATACGAGAATGTCCATCGTAATTGTCACTTCAGGCTTGATGAAGGACAGCCATATTTCGGGGTTTTGGCCGAGGGTTCGCTGAGTGCCGTCTACTTCCACGAGAGATAATGTGAATGCCCCCCTCTCAATCACTTGGTGCCCTAAACGATTGCGGAAGCGAAAATTAACAAAGTCGGCAAAATCCTACGAAGGTGTATGGTCAATCTATGGTGTAGCAGACCAAAGAAGCTAAATAGTACATCTGGACTCGAGCAATAGTCCATGGGGACTGAGCTTGTGTCATTCATTGCATCGATGAGGTAGATAAGAGCTGAGGTGAACGCCAAGTGACGGGGACGTTGACCTTCTGCTATTCTCATATATATACGCACAACGACATCAAGCTAGCGAGTGTTGAGATGTGGTGTCGAAATATAGCAAGAAGTAACGCACAGTAAAATTTGAGCGCATGTCGTTCACCTGATCTTTATATTGTGCAATTGCACTCGCGATTGCTGCGGACCTGAGGAAGCGCGTCCATGATTGATGTTGGCGAACGAGGTCATTGATCTGACTCTGCAGGGCTACGAGGTTGCTAAAGGCGAGTTAACATCCATGGCGTGATTTACGAGTCTGCTTGGGCGGACATACCTCACAAACTCGCAGCAACGATGAATGAATTCCGGAGCCAATGTCTGCCCTCTAGGACAAGCGCAGACGGTGTCACGGATGGTTATGATTGCATCCACCAATTTTTGCGAGAGTCCCTTGAAATCATCGACGTTCTTGCGCACAGCCTGCAAGCATATCCAGCCTAAGCGTCAGTTGCAGTGTAGACTCACACTATGTTCGGTGTTCTCACCTGAATCCTCAGCAGGACTTGGACTACAACCCCTGCAGCGACTTTAATATAGGGAAAGGGTATGATATCGCTAGCATCTCGGATGATGCCGACAGTAGCTATCATGTTGTCCAACCACACTCCCTGTAGCGAGTTTCCAGTCCTTGGAGAGCTCCGGAATGTCTTTATGGATGTGACTCTCCCTTTGGGGCGGAGAGCCAGAGCCAACGATAGATTAGCCATTGGGCGGGCGCGATCACGAGTGGTAGAGCAGAAGAGGTACCAATAAAAAGACGCTCAGCTCAATAGGCTGTACATGGTGTGTGAACGTTCAGACACGAGGCGAACGGCGTTGTCGGAATCGAAAAGCATTCTAAGCTCTGTTATTGCAGAAAATAGTCGGAACACCGTTATGGCTAGTTCCGATCCCCATCGACTGTGAAAGATATACGCAAGACACACACCCAAAATATTGAAGAAGGTACGTAGGTTTAGCTTGGGTCTCCAGGTCATTTTGAACGATTGTCTTCGAAATCGAGTGGAGGTGGGTATCGAGACTAGCTCTTGGGTTCACCTTTGGTTCAACGGAGCCCGGGCCGCCGGCCGGCCCTGCCCATATCCCCAACACTACACAGCGTGCTTCTCAATCCGCACTCTTTCCATAGACGCCCAAGTACAAAGCCACCAATCATTAATCATCATGCATCATTCCCAGTCAGAAGTCAGGGTATTAGCAAACATTTCCACGCTTTTTCACGCATTCGAGGTGTCATAAAGTACCATAAAG